>CACVCL010027516.1:0-149264 GCA_902729485.2 Mus minutoides | reverse complement strand
TTTTTTTTTATTTTTCCTTTTTTGTTGCATAGGAAATGCAGTACTTGCTTCCAGTAATTGTATTGTAATGTGAGAAGGTGGTAGCACTAACGGTTGAATACAAGAGTTAAACTAATCCACACCAGCACAAAAACCCTGTGGAGATTTAGTTGATAAGAATGGACGCCCACAGTGATTCTCAACCAATTACAAGTTTTCACAGAACACAGTAAACGAAAAGGGTAACTATGAGAGTCAATACAAATATGCTAGAGGCACAGGGGGCCCGGCTCATAAAAACAATTTCAGACCAAGTTATTAACACGGGGCATTTCGTTTCACAAGAGATCTCTTTTTCCATCATTTGAAGTTTTGAATCCTCCCCCCCCCCCAATTTGAAACCAGAGGCACTCTGAGCAGGCTTTTTTTTTTTTTTTCTTTTTTCATGTGTGATGAGAAAGGTATGTAGGAGAAGCAGAGAAGGAACCATGGACTGGGCCTTGACAGCCTTCCTAAGGACCTACTGGGACCTGCTGGCACTCCTCTAGCCTGGCTGGCACCTCAGGGGCGAGGCAGCCGAGTTCAGCGGAGAGACAATGGTCTGAGGGAAAGAGAGCTGGCAGCCCCCTTACTGCATCCTGACATGGCCAGACATCTAAGACCTTTAGTGGACAATAACAGGTTAAAAAAGAAGAAAAGAAAAAGCAAATTTACAGACCATGACCAAGAAAAAGATTAAAAAACAAGAGCAGTACAATTTGCAGTCAAAGCAAAGAGAAAACAAGCTTTAGGCTTTTGGAAAAGCTGAGCAGGAAGAATGGTCTGTTTCTCGGACACCACTTGCCTTTGAAACCACGGGAGAGACAGGAATCTTCACATTTTAAAGTTTGTGATACTTTCTGCCATGAGCTTACTCTAGTTAGATTAGAGGTAGCACTTCTCCTGTATCCTCTTGTGGTCCAGACACATTTTACAAGTTAGTGTTTCAGTCCAAACTGCACAGTGAGTCCACATGTAGGATGCCTGACACAGAGGGGTACATCCATGTGCTGTATCCCATACTTACGTTCCCCTTAGCCTTATGAGCATCACTGGGATCTAGTCCCCATTTAGTGTTCCTCCAACTTTCCTAATGCAACCTTTGGGAGAACGAAAGGCAGATGGGTGCTAGTCCAGGGGGGGGAATTAAAGAAAGGAAATATTCAATTTGGAAAGCAAATAGGTCCAAATTTAAATTGAGAGAGAGAGGGAGGGAGGGAGAGAGAGAGAGAGAGAGAGAGAGCGAGAGAGAGAGCGAGAGAGAGAGCGAGAGTGAGTATATTTTTAAATCCCGTGTTAATAGCAAACTTCTTTCTTATGAATCGGGCCCAAAGTTTATACAGTTATATTTTTGAAGAAAATATTGCATCTGTGCATGTAACTAAATAGCTACGTGATTTCTTAAAGTTCTTTTGTTTTGTTTTGTTTTTCTTTTTACTAAAAGGAAGTCTGGTGTGAGGCAGACCAAGCATGGGTCCTTTAAGGTTCTTCTGTGTGGTCTAGCTTCTCTCGAGGGTCAAGAGAGTGACTCTCACTTGGAAACATTCTCAGAGTGGTTTTTGCAGCAGAGTTCTTGAAATTCAAATGGTAGTTTTGAGACAAAAATCTCACCAGATACTGATTTCTGAAATCAAACACCCATGCTTGTCCCTTAGGAGAAACAAAAGAAAACAAAACAAAACAAAAAACAAAACAAAAACAAAAAACAACAACAACAAAAAATGAAAACACACACAAGTAATACTGAATTTAAGTAAGTGTACACCTCCAAGATCCTGACGACAGCTGGAAGGAAGACTGAGTTCACGTTCTCAGTGAAATACCTCAAACCTAGCTGATAAGAACCGAGGCAGAAAAAACGTCTAACAGAACTCTGAGTAATATCATACAGTCACTAAGCATTATGGGATAGCATGCATAATATTGTACGGTTATTTTACATCACCTATACCAGAGGTCCTGACTGACAGACAGCGAAGGCTACCGGTGTAGAAAAGTCTTACTTCAGAAGAGCAGTATAATACAGGTTTCACAGGCACTACATTTTAATATATCAGGTATTATGCTGGTTTTCTTATAATTCTTTCTGTCCTAAAGCTGGCATTATAACAATGACCAAAAAGGCAAGGATTGAAGTAAACGGAAAGTAGATACCAAAGTTGATATAGTTTTTTTTTTTCTTCAGATAGATTAGTGCATAGTTCTCATGCAGATAAACACTGCTATGCATTTACACTGTTGGGAAGCAGAGTGAACTGAGCCCGAGTTGTCACATTCGTGTGAATCATTTTGTCAGCCTGTAATAGCACCATGTAATGGATTTGCATTAAACATTAAATTGATTTCAGAACTGGTGACACAGAATTCACTACAGTTAAGTGCTATGGAATAGCTTCAATATACCTGCTATATATCAAAGCAATTTTCATCCCACTGCTTTTTTTATTGGAAAAAATAAAGGGGAAACATTCATGACACTAATTGGACGAATGCACAGCCTCGGAGGTGGAGAAGGCAGAGTAGGTTACTGTCGAACAGCACGGGCATGCATTGACTTCAAGACAAAATGGCCTCCGAAGGCGATGGAAAGGAAAGCCATGCCAGAGGGGCGGAGCTAGCAGCCTCTGGGAGTGTTTAGGATGGTCTGGCGGGTAGGCTGGAAGGCACCACCCCAACTCTCCTTACTGACCACACTTCTTGTGTTTTACAACAGTTCAATGGAGGCCTGCTACCAGAAACCAGAAGGGAAAAAGAAGCAAAGGAAAACCAGAGAGACAGACGCAGACAGAGAGAAAGAGAGAAGGAGACGGCGGGAAGGAGGAGGGAAAGACGGGAGACTGTGGGATAAACTCTGATGTAAAAAAAATATCAAATGACAGTCTTAAAGACCAGTCCCCATCAAAACCAAAACCATAACAAAGAAACAAAAAATCCCCAACCCAACAACAATAACAAAAAATAAATCACGGAAGAAAATGTTTTCCTTTGCAAATACCTCATGATATTGTTGTTATAGAGCTTGAAGCACACGAGGATAGAGATTTGGGAAGGTGAAAGACCGTAGTTTTGAGATGGAGTTTGCATATTCTTGTGGGCTGACTGAATACAGCACAGCGTGACTAGAAAGTTGGATCCTGCGCTCTTGGACTGTTGGGAAAGGAAAAAGGAAGCACGGACGAGTATTGAGGCTGGAGGGCCTGTGGGAGCCCATCCGGATGGTAGGAATGAGCCCTGCGTAGGCAGTGAGCTTCTAGATGTCATACCAGGCAGTAAAGAGACAACCTCAGTGGGAAGAGAAGGGCTGGAGGATGGGAGAAGCACCAGAGAAGACTTCTGCCCAGGACAGTTTAGAAAAGGAGCTCTGTGGTGGCCAGGAGAGGGGCCAAGGGAGAACATTTATTGGAAAATTCTGAGAGTTAGTCCTGGTGCCTCTGACTTCAGTTCCCAAAGACAAAAATGGTGGTGGTGGTGGTGAGGGGGGGGGTGAGTCATTTGAGGGCCCATCTTTGCCAGTTGTGTTAATGCCATTTGATGGGAGAGGAAAAAGCAATTCAACATGTCTCAGAATCAAGTCTGGGCCTTCAAATGCTGACAGCTCTCGGGGCTGGGGCTGTCTGTCTCTACACTCCTGTAACAAAGCCTTCCTCAAGCACCTTGGCTCAGCTCTTAACCTAAACTGCATTGGTCGGTGTTGCATTTGTTTCCTGCTTGATGACAACCGAGCTACAGTTTCCTGCTGCTTTCTTGACAATGAAGCATGAACAGACCAGAACTTGGTGAACTCCGTGTATTGACTACTTTACCCTTGTTTGCTGTTACCCTATGCTGCCTCCACAGTGGTTGAGAGCCTTTAAAAACATTTTTTTTTTCCTGCAAATCTGTTCAGAGTTCCCTACTTTTAGCTTCATTAAACCTAATACAATAAAATACCTTCAAAAGTACAGCACACCTCTAACGTCCGTCCATCTGCAATGGTTCTTCAGTAGACCTACACTTCTCAAGCATAGGCATATGCTATACCATTGGCAGAAAAATAATTGCATTTAAATACTTCTTTAAAAAAGGAAAAAAAAACCCCAAACCAACCAAACAAAAAGGAAAACGGGAAAGTTTTAAACTTAATCCCGTTCCCAAAAGGAGGTGGAGGAGGAGGAAGAAGCAATGCTATGAACGCTGCCTTGGTAATGAACAATCAGAAATTTCACTAGGCTAATTTGACAGAAAATTTTCCTCATTTAAACAACATTACAAAAGTCCTGCATTATAAAATAGGGTAGAATAAATCAGTGTAATCAATAAAACTATACAACGATACAAATGACATATCTTCTGAGTGGGCAGTTTATTCTCTCTCTTTGCAGTCGAGACTACAACATGCTCACTAAAAACAACTAGGACTGCCCAAACTATTGCTTTGTTTTGTTTAAAAAAGGGTGCAATTTTATTGTATATACAACCAATTTACTGGTAATACCTTGGCATTTTGCAAGGTTCTGACAAAATGTTTGTCTAGGCTTTTTCCCTTCACTGTGAAGCACTGAAAGCTGCTATTTTTTCTTTCTTTTTTTTTTCTTTCTCTCTCTCTCTCTCTTTTTTTTAGTGCACATATGTCATAATAAAGTAATGCCCAGCTAAGTGCTATAGGGAAGGCAAAGTCTGCTGCTGGCTATAGGAAGTGACACCATACACTGACAATCACACCATACAACAGAGCCAAACGACTATACAACCACTTATCAGACACATATGAAAATCCAAAATGTTTTATTTTATTTTTTTTCCTTAAATAGAGATAACCAGTAAACAATTTTCAGAACTTGGAAGTTTAAAAACGTGCATATAAAAATGGGCATTATGTACTTTTTATTGAATGTGGATTGACTGCCGTCTGCTAAGAAAAGTGGGTGTGGGGGTCTGAAGAGAAAGGAAGTTGTCTTTTTTTTTTCTTTTTCTCTTTTTTTAAGGCTTGCTTGTGAAAGGAACAGTTGTAAAAACAAAATTGCTTGAAGCAGGGTCAGCTTAGTGCTTCACAGTTTGGCTGCATCTCTAAGAGGAGCCCTTCCTGCGCACGTGCATCAAAAACCACAGAAAATACAAAGACAGACACCTAGAACCCACTGCGTCATGTGCAGCACTGACTTTGGTCAAATTAAAAAAAAAAAAAAGAAAGAAAAATTAATACTTGCTAAGCTTTTCTACATGATATAAGCAGGTATTGCATATTTTCATATATCTTGGGGGGTGGGGGCAGGGATAAAGGAAGACTCCAAATAAATTGAAAAGAAAACGCAGCGACATCCCAAATACTGACATTGTAAGCACTACAGAGCTCAGAATAGCACTGCCACTGACCACACAGGACACTCAAGACCACGCCTGTCTGCGGAACAGCTAACTTTCTATTTAGGTCTAGATGTTGAAACTGACGATGGCTGACATAAAGGTTTAACATTTACAGAAAGTGTCTCCGAATGCTTGAGTAGGGAAAAAAAAAACCCCTTCAATTGAGGAGCGTGTGCAACAATTCCACAAATAATCACTATCCAGGGCAAGGCACATTGATATGGAATTCTGTTTTCGTGCAAATTAAGGAAAAAAATAAAAACAAAACAACATAGTTTGGGGGTGGGGGGTGGGGGGTTAGGTGAGGAGCAAAGTGTCTTCCCGGGAATTTCAGTCACTTGATTGTATAGGACAGTAGTTGAGCCCTTCTGAAGGGCTGAGACAGTTTAAAGGCAAGTGCCTAGAGTGGGGTTACAATATTGTCTTAATGCACTCTACTTTATCCTACATTAGCTATATAAAAATTAGTTACTAACACTAGAACATGCAGAGACTTCCTCTGGTCCGCAGGCTCTGCTGACCAGAACACATATATATGTATAGTATAGGAAACGGTGACATTGCATGGGAAGCAAGGGGTGCTTCGCTGTCTGGTAGAAAAATCACTTGCATTTTTTTTGTTTGTTTGTTTATTTGTTTCTGCTTTTTTTTTTCCTTTTTTGATTTTTTTTGTCTTTTTTTTTGTCTTTTTTTTCCCCTTAAACATAAGATACAAGACATCTGGGAGGGGGGGTGAACTTTTTTTTTTTCCCTAACAAGTACTTTGATCTGAATGGGCACACATAGTTGTGTCCTTATCAGTGTTCGTGTTATTTTCCCGTAGCCCAGTTCAGGGCTTGCAAAGGGTCTTTGAAACTTCTGGACAATGTCTGGTACAATGAGGCGTTGGATAACCGATAGATCAGGTGTTGCCATACATGTGTAAAATTTTTCAGAATTGGCATAATTCATTATAGTGATTTCTAGCTTATAAAATTAACAGATACCATGATTTCATTTGAGTTATGTGCTTTGATAACAGAAAATAATTAATTAGCATTTAATGTAGTTAACATATTGTGGTAAAAGCACCATTAGATTTGTATTTTTTTTGTTTTTTTGTTTTTTTAAATTTTCCTTCGTTTTTTTTTAAAGGGATACAAGTTTAACAATAAAAAACATAAAAAGCAAAAATAGCTCCCCTTTTTCTTGCAAGGCTGTTTTTTACCCCAATAATTTAGAGTCCTGGGGTGGGAGGACTTGAAAAACAAAAATAGAATTTTCAACAATCTCTATCTTACAAAGATACTTAGCTATCCAATGAAATTGCACTTCACTCAATTCAAAATTCGATTGTTTTGATTCCTGTCAGTTTCTGTCAAAACAGACCATCTTCCCCATTTCCATGTGAATTTTTGTGTCATTGTTGAAATTGTTGAAAAATGTTTTTTTAAATGTAAGTGCAGCATTTCAAAACTTAAGGAATAATAATAATAATAATAAAAACCAACCAAACTGATAGTAGTCGTCTTTGCCGTCTTTTTGGAATTGCGCTGCAACAGGAGTGGATTCACTGTCCTTGCGGGTTGTGTTATGTATGTAACTGCTGACTGCTGAACCAAACCAAACTAAAAGAAAGATCAACTTAACTGCATTTTTTCCTAATATGTTACAGAAAAAAAACAAAAAACAAAAAACAAAAAAACACCCCCCCCCCCCAAAAAAAAAACATTGCCCTTTGAGTGTCCTGTAAGTTACAGATCACAGATCTCAGCGACTACAAAAGATTTCATGCTCCAGGTGTCTCCAGATGCTCAGGGAGGGTCACACACCTGCATGGGCAAATTCATGAAATACTGTGAAAAGGCCAGGCTCCCAAGTGTTACAACAGGAAGTTCGCAAGCAAGGCTCATCCTTTACCAGCCACTTCACCTACTGCTCACGCCACCACTGAAACACTTCAAATGTCACACAGCCCAACCATTTCCAGCACCATATGAGAAATTATGACAGTCCCTAAAGTATTAAAAAAAAAAAAGAAAGAAAAAGAAAAAAAAGAAAGAATCCCGAAAAGTTATGGCCTTTGCTGTTTGACCACGATGTTTGCTGTTTCCATGTACAAGTTGATTCGAGTTGGTTTCTCTCCCCTTCCACTGACAGTGAAGCTGTAACTGCGCCGGGTTGAGGTTGCGTCCATGTTACAGAGTTGAAAAGGGGTCAGGTGGTCTGTCTGAAGGATGGTGGGATGCTGCAACTTTTATCCCAGGTACCAGGACTGGAAGACAAAAAGAAAAGTCTAATTAAAATGCAGGTGTAGTGCTGGGCATAGTGGCTCATGGGTAGCTAGCTCTTGGCTAATATAAGCAAGGCCCACAGTGGTCCAGTGCACAAAAACCAAAAGCATTCAGTTTTGTAAAACTATTTTGAAAGTTGCTCTTTTAACCATGGGATCAGAATTTACCTTGGGAGTCCATGTGGTGGAGGAATGCCAGATGATAGGAAATCCCAAGCCCCTGAAATTTATCTTACTCCTCTGACATTAAAATTCATTGCCTTTGTGGGCTTTGCCAATGTTTTGCATATATCTTACCAGGTGAAGTCTTTCTGGTCACATGACAGTCAGGTTTTGTAACCCTGCAGTGAGCCCTGTAGAGGAGGGCAAAGAAGCTGGCTATCTTATTAGTACCTAGGTCAATGCCTGGGAGGGCTCAAGAAAGACAAGCAAATTGGACGGAGAATGGCTGAAGGGTGAGCTTGGGGGCTGCAGCAAATAGCCATTTCCGTGACTTTCTCAATATATTTTTCAGTGAGGTGTATGTGCTAAATGTACAAACACAACATTCTGTAGGTGGCCAGTGATATCAGTTAAAACAGAAAGGTCTGGTGGAAAACTCATTGGTGACCTGGGGGGGGGGCGTACACTGGGGGGGGGGGAGTCAGACTGGCCTCTCCCCTTGCTCGTCATGATGCGACACATATGGTGCAAATCTTTTCAATGGTATATATTTAAAATTATTTTCTTAGAAAAAACACATAATAAAATAAGGTGGCACCTTATGAAGCACCAACATGTTCATGGGGGAAATGAGACCACTGTAGTCCTCCTTCATGTTTCTGTCTACTCAATGTGCCCTTGGAGGTTCTGCCAGCTGTGGAGCCAGTCTTATAGTCCCTTTCAGAAACATTCAGGTGACTACCTTCGTGTCTGCTGCATTCTTTGGCAACACAGAATGTTTGCTTAACAAAATGAGCAACTATAGACAGACCAATCTCAAAACTCAAGTGAAGCTAAAAATTGTATGACTTTTTTTTTTTTTTTTTGCCAACTTTCTTCTAAGTATTCTGAAGAATTCAGTATTTTCGTCAGAAAACCTACCAGCTTCCAGGCAAGGCTAATGGCTGTGAGTTCTGCATTGAAAATATCACCAGGGTCAGTCTGAACTGATTCCTGAGGGGAGGGCTAAAGCTCACTCTTGTCAGAGGAGATTCAATTAGGGGAAAGTCGGGACTCCTTTGATCCCAGGGATAAATAGCTAAGTGATAGCTCCATGGAGGTTCGTGTAAAATTTCCTGGTCACACAAGGTACCTTTGATTTCCAAAGGCACTTATAACAAAACAAAACAAAACAAAACAAAACAAAAGCCCCTAGCTCAAACCACAAAACTACTCATCCTGTAAACTTGTAGAGTTTACTCTCTGACCATGAGCTTTGGAGAATCCAATAAAGCTGCTTATATCTGGAAAAGAAATCACCCTGGCAGGTACGCATGGCCTAAATCTAAGTGGACAAAAAGAAAGATCAGTAAGAAGGAAAGGGGAGGGAAGCAGACCCCAAACCCTGTCTGTGTTAAGTCTCTCCCCATCTCTGACACAGATCCACTCTCCATATCTGCTCTAACACAGAACAGTCTCAAAATGAGTGGTAAGAGTGCTGTGCCCCATCTGTTGGCATGCTTTCTAAGGCACTTCTTCAGTGTGGCAGTCCTGAAGCAGAGGCCTGGGACCTGGCGAGTCACCAGGGGGAGCAGTTTTCCGTCCCGTAGTTTCTGGACTCAGGGCATTACAAAAATCAGCAGTGCCCTGTACGTACTTCTGCTAAAAAGCAAAGCAATCAAAGCAAAGAAAAGCAAAAAAAAAAAAAAAAAGTTTCTTCACACATCTTACTATTCAGTGTGTGCCTCGCCCACAAGGTTACCCCAGAGCAGCTCTGTAACCCTTCACTGAAATAGGCTTTATTGATTGCTCTGGGCTATTGTTCTCTTTTCAAGTCCCCCAAGTTCAAGTTCATCCTGGTGTTACATCATGTCTGGTTGCTCTTAGCAACCAGACAGACCCAGACGTGACTATCATTAGCAAGAAACCCGCCACTCTCCTCCCACCAACCTTCCAGTGGCTCTGACGTAGCAGGCCCACTGCAAACACACTGAAGTATTTATTCTGCCTAATTTATGACCTACCCAGCAAGCTAGACCCCCGCTCCAAAAACCAACACTGTTGTATATTTAATTAATCTGTCTTTCTTTGGCATTTGAGAAAGTTAGACAAAGGACTAATTATTGTGTTTCGCTCTCCACACTTTTCTTTTGGGGGGGGGTGTGAATATTTGCCTGGGAAAGAAAACGATGAGGCCCCGCATTGGCCCCTCCCCCTTTTCTTTCTGCCCTTTTGACATTTCATGAAATACTTTAGCTGCTTAAGGGAGTTAGAAAAAAAAAAGAAAAAAAGAAAGAAAAAACTGCACTGTGAATGTTACTCCTTCTGAGTTGGTATTCAGTAACACAAATCAACTCACGACATGTTTAAATTTAAATGCTAACCACACGCTCTCAGAGTTACTTTAAAGGTTAGTTTTTAATCAATAGAAGTTGCTGACTCTGGGTTTTTGAGCTGCACACTGCAACTCCCGGGCTTTTGTCTAATGTTAAAGCTTGGGAACTTTTTTTTTTTTTCCTTGAGATGATTTTAGCAATGATTTGCAGATACTGGGGCTATTGTGCTCCTACCAGCAACATGTCAATAGAGAAGCCGAGCTGCCCTGTGGTGGGCTGTCAATATGACTCCTAAGGCAGGGGTTGGGGGTCTTTAATAACCCGTGAAAAAACCTTAATTAACCCTTTCAGGTCCAAACCAAAACCTATTCTCCCACTTTTCACTCCTGTAATTTGACCATTAGTACTTATTTCAACATTTCACTAATCTTCATGACAATTAACCCAGCTACTTGACCAAGGGCTTCCAGAATAGGAAGTCAGTTAGGGAGAACCACACACGAACTTTTTTCTTTCTTTCTTTCTTTTTCTTTCTTTCTTTTTTTCTTTCTTTCTTTTTTTTTTTTTGAATAAGGTCTCTTAGTAAATGATCTGCAGAGATATAGTAGAGAACCAGTTGTAAGCAATAAGAAATCAATCCATTTTGCCAAGTTTTCTATCTGTCAGTTTGTAGTTGAAGACACTGGTGGTGACAGCTGTGACAACCACCCACACAGAGGTGCTCCTGGATTTCTCTAAACTTCTGAGAACAGCCAGTCGCCTCAGACGGGCAAGGCTCGTTTGCTGTGGCATTGTCCTTTAATTTCGTTACTTGAAAACACAGCAAGTCTGAGAGCACTAAAGGATGACTCTGCACCTTTCTTCTTGGGACTGGGAGGGATCTGAGACTGGGAAATACTCGGGTTGAATCAAGTCATTGGGAAAATACTGACACATGAAGCAAAATTCATCTGTGGAGGGAGAGTCAGGAAATCATCCTCACATCTGACATCTGCTTGGGTTTCATATGGCCTCTGCCTTCGTACTTTATAGGCCCTTAATCTGCCCTACTGTATCCAGGCGACTACAAAGGAATCTCTGTTCCTTATCTGCAGAGAGTGGCAATATTACAGTACTGCGTCGGAGGATGTTATCTTGATACATTTACATTGAGACAGTAAACACTGGGCTTTGATCTGTTGCCCCTCCCCCAGCAGGAAGAGTCAACTACAGTTGATTTGGTGGCCCATAAATCCACACTCCCTCAAAGGATCTAGTTGCAAGAAATTAGCCAGTTACATTCTCAATGTCCACAGTTTGGGATGAACCCTGGGGTGGGAGGGGGACCCGTCCTCTTTCAGTGTTCAAGGTGAAACATCAAAAGAAATCTGCAGTCCGAGAGCTCAGCTTTCCTTCTAGCTGGTCAGATGGAGAAGTAATCTCATCAGGTTGGAAAGTGCTGACTCAGGATTTAATAAAGTGCCTGCAGATGTGGTGTCTCTAAGGTATTCAACTCATGTAATGCAAAACAGCTCCGTGCTGAACGCGCTTATAAAATTTCATTTAACCATTGCATCGCGGTTCTCTTAGGAGTTTTATCACACTTCCCGCCCCTTAATTTACAGCTCCATGAAAGTTCCAGCCTCATTCTGTGGGGATTCTGGAATGCTCACAGTAGTCAGGATTTATAAACAGCCTCTGTCCCTCTGCATCTTAAACAAGAGGGCTGAGATGGCAGCCAGCACTGTGACAGTGGCAGGCTGGTCCTTCTCTTGTGCCTTACAAAATGGAGTTGGTCCCGAGTCTACTGGAGACAGGCGATGAAGCCAAGGGACTCACCTTCCTTGTCAACAGCCAATATTCTAACACACGCAACTTTTTCTTACAGTCTCCCTTTCTACTCAGTGGGCAGGGCATACATTTTAAAAACAGAAAAGAAATAGATCTGAGATAGTTATATTTCACTTTGGGGAAGGGAGAGAGACAGAGACAGAGAGACAGAGACAGAAAGAGACAGAGGGTATGTGTGTGTGTGTGTGTGTGTGTGTGTGTGTGTTTGCGCGCGCGCTGTGGAGGGCAGGCTGGACTGTGACAGCAAGATCTGTTTTTCAAATTAAAAAGTTGAACAAAAGGCCCTCCGGGGCAAAGTTTAACACTGCACGGAAGGAGGTTGTTAATGTGGAATCCAGAACTGGGTGTGACGCTTAGCTTTCTTCTCCAGGCAAGGTGGGTTATTTAAGGACATTTACACACATAAACGGAAACACAAAAACACAGGAAGCTCCCCCTCCAACACATCACTCTCTACCAGCCACACAAGGGACCCAGCAAGCAGGTCTGCATTGAGTGCAGCTACCATATTGTCCCTCCTGTGGGTGATACCACCTCTGCTGGACCACACGAATCTAGTCAGTCATTTCTGGCTTCCTGTTCTTGTTTGCATGAACTAAGCCTACTATTTAGCACAAATGAATTGTCCTTGGCAAATCAGCTAAAAGCTGAAGGTGGGGGGGCAGCAAGGGGGAACCCCTGTCTGACACAGAAGAAGTAGACAGATCTCTGTGTGCATTCCTGGTTTCTCCTTTTAGGATCAAGCACTTGGGAGCCATTAGTCACTTGGTCAGTAAGTACAAGAGGCTGCAATTTTCTTGGTGTCATGTACTTGAGGGTCTGGGAATGTTGGGAGTAAGGAAAATGTGGCCTCGCCTTTAGAGGCTTTAGTGTGCAGCAGGAAGTGGCTTGGTTTAGACTTCTATGCCCTTCACGACTTCTCAAAGGGTCTTGAAAAACTCGGCTGATGAGTCCAAATGCCTAAAGGCCCGCACTGAATTCCACTGCTGGGTTGTAGGACATCACACACACAGGGATCTGTGCTGGGTGACCCTGGAATCCTGGGCTTGAGAGAGGATGACAGTGGTCAGCACTAGTTTCTGGAAAGGGTGACATGCTGTACACAGGTGTTAGTTATGGGTATTGCCAGCCTCAGGCTTTGATCTCCACAGCCATTTTTCTTGTCTGATTTTATTTTGTTAATTAAAGAAAGCCTGTTTTCAATAACTCTAAACCAAGACTTGTTTATTGTGCAGGAAACTATTAAAACATTAATGGGCCATGAGTGGCCTCGCTTACCTTTGTAGAGCCTTATCTTCTCACCACTTGTGGTGTGTTAAACTCCTTCCAGATCCCAAAGCCAAAAGTTTCCTCCCTGCTGGGTCCCGGGCACAGGCTATGTCTTTTCCTTGCTGTGCTAACACTTGATGGTCCCCGAGGTCTAAGATTAAATGACCCCCTTTTCTTTTTAAAACAAAATTAAATTACGTGTGTGTGTGTGTGTGTGTGTGTGTGTGTGTGTGTTTGCCTCAGAGGTCAGAGGACTCCTTGCAGGAGTTGGTTCTCTTTTGTTATCATGTGGGGTCCAGGGATTGAACTCAGGTCATCAGGCTCAGTTTTACCTTCGGACGAGCCACCTTTCCACATGTTCCTTTAAACTAAGGTGCCTTTCTTAGGGTCTTTACCCATAAGCTCCATCTGTTACTATGGTGGTGGGACTGTGACAGCCTGTTTCTTCACAAGAAAGTTACTCATGTTCTCAGGTGTGGCATCCCCATGGTCTTGCCCCCATGGGTGAGAGAGGAGGTACTGAACAGATTAAGTTGAATAGAGCAGGTTAAGTAAAGGGAAAAAAAAAGAAAGCAGGATTCTGTTTCCCAGGGCCAGGCACCAGCACCCTCAGTGAAGTACCATATCTTAGATGGGTCTCCGTAGCACAGCTAGGCCACATACATACTCCCAGCACATGGTTTGGCCTCCTGCAGTGACAGGCACCCTCCCTAGAGAAGCACAAGTCTCTAAGGGCTGCCCCAGGCAGCTCTGATGCGAGAACTGTTGCAATGGAGCCAACCGTGGCCAACTGCGTCAGGAGCATGTGCAATAGTTTTGCAACATGGCCTTCTGCCTGCTTACTACATACACAGCGCTTGTCCAAACCACGGCTCCCTGGAGAAGGACTCTGCTGCTCCCAGCCCAGACCTCTGCTTTGGTTCAAACCTCAGTATGGGAAAACACTAATCTTTTTACCCAATAAACCATCCAGTACCCACAAACATTGAGAGTGCACATACAACCAAGTACTTGCAGCTGATACCTCACCCCACTCCAGCTTACCCTGGTGTCACTCTTACCACCGAGTCCAGTCTCTTCTCAGTCTCCCTTTATAATTTCCTCTGATACTCTCATCCCCATGAAACCAAAGACCTTCCTGTTAAAAACTGCCCTGTGTCTCATTTATGTTTATGCTGAAGACCTGCTGGAGGGCTGTTTCCCATGGTGCACACTTGGGCTCTGGCGTCCAACCTCACAGGAACAGTGGGTACCTGCATTCTGTGGGCTGGCTAGATGATCTTAGGCAAGGCTGTTGGCACCTTGGATCCTCACTTTTTGACTCCATGAAACAGAAATATTGATGATGAGGTAATACTCGATTACTGATTGATGAGGTACCTGACTGGGAGCAAGTTCGGGAAACCAATTTCTGGGTTCTCTTACTGTTAAATATGGCTGGCGCAAGGATTTACTTGGGCCTAAGAAGGCCCATTTCCTAAGAAAGTAGTCCCTCAGTCGTGCGTTTTCTTGAATTAAATGATATAATTTTTTTTTTAAGTTATGAGTGGCAGCTGTGCCAGCTCCTCCTCCTAGTTGCAAGGGAAAGTTCTTGAGAAAATAAAAATCTGTCTTTAATTGTGGTATTAAATTCAGAGTATGAAACCTACAACACAAAGGGATTGGCTCAAGCCCCTGAAAAGCACCAGGCTAAACTGCAGGCCTTCCAGACTGGGGGTGGGGGACACAGGGAGGGAGGGAGAGAGGGAGAGAGGGAGGGAGACAGGGAGTAGTCAGAAAACCAAGTGGGACAGAAACAATCCTATTTTGGTTTTTGTTAGTGAATGGCATACTACATAGATCAGAGACTTTTTATAAAACACAAACCCCCACTGTACACAAAGCACAGGAAAACGTGAGGAAAAGGGGGGGGAGTAAAAGCAGCTTAGGGTGTGTTAACGCTGCTATTCTGTCAGCTTAAAGAGTATTTTATGCTTGATCAACAGCTCTTTTTTATTGTGCTTTTCTTTCATTCATTGAACACATCAAAGCGGGCCCCACCAGCATACCTGCCCTTCTGGAGCGCTTGGGAGGGGGCTCTAATGAAGCTGGCCTCTGGGAGCCGGAGACCCCCGTGGACACGGCAGTTCAAAGGGAATATTTCAACAATGATTACATTTTGTAAATCTTTTTATGAAAGAGACAGCTTATTTCCTGCTTTTTCATGAAAAATAGATTCTATCCATTAAAGCGAGTCCGTGCCACGGAAGCTGCCCGAGATCTGAGGTGCGGCGTAGAGATTAAGGGGACAACAACCCGATGAAATTGTCCTGAGTTCCTATGTACTGGGCTGGGGTGACAGTACCGGATGTGTTGGGCGGAGTTGAGATGGTGGCACGACAGCTTGGCCTTGGAAAACGTGGTGTGAAGGTGGGGTGGAGAATGTGTGGTGCCTTTGGGTGCGCATGCGCGTGCGTATGTGTGTAGGGGGCTTTGCGGGTGAGTTTTTTCTCCCTGGAACCTGTGCTTTCCATCAGGTCTCTTTTGTGTTTCGATTCTACAAAGACCAACAGTCCAGGGGGCAACGAGTCACAAACACTTCTATCCTGTACAAGCAAAACAAAAGATGATTTTTCTTTCCGTTTCATTAAGTGTTGTATTTTAATGCCTAGATATATACAAACCCTTTCCCACAGGGGAAGTTAGTCATAAAAAGGTAGGTTTGCTCTTAAGACACAGGAAGGCTTTCTTTATTAGTAGCTACTGTCTGTCTTAAAAGGCAGGGCCTAGCCCTTTGTAAGTTTTGATTTTCACAAACAAGTATCCTTTTCCACCCATTTTTATTTTCAAGAAGAAAGTTGTGTAGAGTGGGTGCAAGAAAGGAACATGATTTTTCTAAGGTGCTACAAAATGAACAAAAACAAAACAAAACACAAACCTATGTTTTTCTACATACATACATCTAATTTTTATTAAATGCCTCTGTCTAACAAGGGCAGACAGTCACATTTGGGGTTGGCTGAACGATGGCCTAGGGAGGGAACTTTTCTGTTTGAAGAGAGAAGCAGGGGATTGGAAATTGGTGCTCAGTAGAGCGCGGGCCCCATTTTAATAATCATTCTACCAGCGCTGTTTCCCGAACATGGATGGGGTTTACAGCAAACCCACAGCCAGGATTGCTATTCTCACTCTGTATGTAGATAAAGCCAGGAAAGGGAACAGGAACGTGACAGTCAGAAGCCCCGTGACTTCTGATCTCTCCCACAGGCATCCAGCAGCAGCAGAGTTCCGGGAGATCTACCCCTGCCCAGAGCAAACTCCAGGTCTCACCCTCAGCCCTGGGCCTCTGTCTGTGACTGTACAGCAGCTACACCTTGAATACATGGTTGTTGTTTTAAGACAGGCTTACATGTGACCCAAGCTGGCCTTGAAGTCACCATGCAGCCTAAGATGACCCCTAGCTTCTGACCCTACTGCCCACATTCCCCAAACACTGGGATCACAGACTTGCTCCACTATTCCCAGCCATTTTGGGGATTTTCTGCCCAGCAGGTGCCCCCTGTCTGGCCTGTGCACAGGTCTTTGCTTCTTGCTCTTTCCTTGTCCTCTATGCACTGTCTCTATTCTTTCCTTTCTGGTCTGTTTTCCTACTTCTGCCCCCAGCATTTCTCTCCCTTCCTTCTGACCTGTGGTAAGCCCACAGAAGAATCTCAGATGACCCCAGTCTCTCAGAGGCTATGCAAGCCAACGGTACCTCCTACTCGGCTTACCACAAGAAGAAGAAAGAGGGAAGGAAGCCACAACCCCTTTGCCAGGCAGCTGGAGGCTTCTACAGTGCCCCGAAGGCAGGCACAGAGGCAGTCTGAGCAGACCACAGAGGAAACCTTAGCTTTGCAGGTTTTGAATTCTTGAGAACAAAGACTGGGAGGGCTGGGCAGTGCAACCAGGTGCAGGTCTGGGGGTCAGAGGCTCTAGACTAAAACTCAGACTGGCTGGGGTGGAAACTTCTCTGATTACACTGCGAAGATCGTCATTCCTGTACCTGTCTTCTCCTTCCAGGTGACCTCTTTCTTAGATTCACTGGTCCAGGAATCATCTTCTCCTTGTCCACAATGCAGCAGTCATTTTTGGTGAGATATTAGAGTATTCATGCTCCATGTTAAGGTTAGAGTAAGCACTATCTTGGAAACAACACTCGAGCTCTGCAGGATGCAAGGGGCTCAGCCTACCTCAATAACCTTAAAAACAAAAAGAAAAACTAGACCCTCCCCCCAAAACCCACAAACCAGCTAAATTGGACTCATGGTGAGCCATCATTAGGGAAGCCCTAGCCAGTGTGGATGGGAAGCAGGAATTCCCAGTTGGTTTACCTCTGCAGAAAATCTCCTCCTCCAGAGATGGTGACAGGATTTAGAGTTTTACAATAAAATTTGCCTTTGTTAAGAAGTGACTGGTAAAATGGGACCACATGGGGGAGTTTACAACTTCAGTGACAGTTTTTTTCCCCCTTAATGCTGAAACAGCACATGCCTTTTATGTTTAGATTTATTTCCTTCTGAATGTGTAGATTAAATTTATAACTAAACAATACTCATTACTACAATTCATTTTTTTCCCCTAAGTATTTCCAGGAGTTGTAAAGAGACAGCTTGTCAATGGAGCTGGAATACAAGGTGCGGGCCCCACAGGTGTGTCCCAAGTGTCAACCTGAGGGGTCTTAGCAGTCATGGTAGACATATGATAAGAGAAATGACTTGGAGAGAAGAAATATCATCCTAGCACATAATATTTATTTTTACCTTCTGAGCAAGGATTTCTGAATAGTCCATCTCCTAAGCAAAGGCAGATTCAAAAGGTATTGTATAGAACCAGCCACACAAGCAGCAGTTATGCTCACGTGGTTTTGTGGCTAAGTTCCAGTTGGTAGTGATCTACTAGTGATGGAAATTTAGGAACAGTTCAGAACACACATCCAGTGCTAGCACGGAGGGCTCACACACACCTACCATCGCTGTGCTACCGTGTAATAAAAATAATACAGACTGCATGGCTATCATGTTTGCCAGGGCTTTGAAGGGTCTTTTGCCTCTTAAGCTACCATACTAAGAGGAGAATGTATTGTTTATTTCACAGGAATGGCTGCAGCTTCAGACAATGTATACCTGCTTTCATTCTGACTTGGCAATTACAAACATCCCGCAGATAGGCCAAACTGTGCTATTCTAGAAGATGCTCCAATTAAAAATAATAATTCAATATTTTTCTTACCGTTAAAAAGAGCGAACGGTCTGGGCCAAAATACAACTTGTTCAACCACATCAACTTTCCTGTATTGTTCTGCAGGAACGCATTTATGAGTTCAAGTTCAGGCTTAAACTAAATAAACTGCTCATCCAGAGTTTACAACGCAGCCTCATTTACATGTGTTCTCTCTGAACTCTGCCGGCACAGTGCGCTAGTTTCCAAGGCTTGGTGCAGGAATGCTTTAAGGCTGGCATCTGGACTGCTTTCTCAGGCACAGCAGACCTCTCAGGGGCCCTGGCAGCACCGTATTCTAGCTGCCATTAACATTTCTGCGGACTACTCTTACAGGCCACAAGAGAGAAACGATGCAGAACCAAAAGACTAGGTCTTCCCAATTTTCCCTATTAGGCATGTGAATTACAAATCTTAGCAAGGATGAGTTATGGATTCTAGATGAATATTCTAGAACTCCATAGCCTTGACTTCAAGTTTTCTGCAATCATTTCTCAGCCGTTTTTGGACTTGACCAGCACACATTGATTCTTTTCAGAAATGAAGGTGTGAGTTGTCTTATATCAGTTCTATCTTGTGAGTTAAGTTGAAGGTGTTGTTAGAAAAAATGTTTCCACGCACCCCCCCGAAATTTCATTTTATATTTGCAAAAACAAAAACAAAAACCACCACCAACAACAACCAAAACCCAAAACAACAAGAAGCCCCCCCCCACACACACACAAGAGGTGTTTGAGTCAACAATATCTTGGGAGTTGCAAGCCAATAAATGAGCTCCTAAGAGGGAGAGTTATAGTTGAGATTCTAAGATTTTCCCTAAAAAGCAAGATGGAAAGAGCTGGTTCCTGACTAGCCAAGACTGACACTTAGCTCTTTGCTAATCAAGGGTCCAGGAGGTCAGAGGAGACAGCCATGGTCTTTACAAACTGCAGTGTGAGACAGAGAATGAAGGGATCTGTTACTTGTCTTCTCTCTGAATAAGAGTTTATCAAGACAGGAGCTGAGAACAGTACCAAGTAGCACTGATAGTGACTGTCCTCTCATGGTATCTCTTCACACAGAACAGTTCTCCCTGATCTGTGACCCCACCCAGCCAGACTGTACACTGCTGGTTCCCAGGTTCAGCAGCTGTACCCTTCAGGCAGACCCATGACAAACTATACAAATGGCTCAAGAATCATTCATTGCTGGTGTGTGTGTGTGTGTGCAGCCATGGGGCTCAGGAAATAGAGCCAGGGTGGATTAGGGTAGAGTCACAAGCATCTCTATCATGGGTTTTAAACATCAGCTGAGAGGAGACTGAGAAGATCTGGCTAGCATGGTGGGTATGAGGATGAAATGAAACAAGGTATGAAATATTGTCGTCTGATTGTCCTCGCAGCTCCAGGGGATTAGAGCTGATGCCTTGCTTTTGAAGGAAAAGGGGAGATGGTTCCTCTCCATCTGCAGAAAGACAGCCGGCTCCTTTTCCTGTGCTGGTTGATGGACTTTTCTTGGATTGGCAGAGCAACAGCACAGATAAAGTCGCTCTATGCTACATTTTAGCCTGCCTCAGTTTACTTCCATGCTGAAAAATATTCAGTATCTGAAACTGGATATACTTCAAATTGAACCTTTTGCTATGAAATTTGTAAGATTATTCTATGTAATGTGGACACACGTAAAGTAGAATCTGTGTTGTGCCAAAATGGGTTTGAGTCTGGTTATCTTTGGGTACCTATGGGATGGCATCAGTGCTCAAAGCTCTGAAGAGCATCTTACTTTCTACCCAAGGCTTACTCCCAATCCTCAAGCTGATGATGATAGTCTGTGTGTGAGATATAGTCATTCCTGTGTTTGGTTTTGGTTTCTCTTCATTTTTCATAAACACTAATAATAATTTTGGTCCGTTGTCCATGGCCAATGGGCCATTACCATTGAAGGTTCCTCCACGAGAGGCATTAAGCATAGCTGCCAATGTCACCATGCAACCCTTGCAAAATGGTGGGTGGGAGGAATCTGAAGCTAATTGCTTTGAAGACAAAACAGTTTGATAGTTCACAAGTGCTTTCTGCTTGTTTACGTCTGGGTGGGTTTGCGCTGAGTGCTACTCAGCTTGTGTCTCTTCTATAAACAGCTCTCTTGCAAAGGAAGCCTGGCTAATTCTGAAAACTGGCTCTTGAATGGAAGGAAGGGGATGAAGTGAGCAAGCTGCCTCCTGTTTTAAAAAAAAAATTACGCACGCAGAGGAAAGGCTTCTCTCTTCCACTGCCTTAGCCTTGGGAACTCTTGCTGATTCCTTGCCTGGTTCCTACACTAAGAAAGCAGCAAGGAACAGGAAAAGACCAGTCTAGATGTCATAGCCCTCACCCCAGGCCAGGGGAGCTTTACAGAACTCCATGGGGACTTCTATGAGCAGCCCTTGGTTAGCAAAGGCCACTGTGATGCAAAGCCCAGGGGAGGAGCCAAGCAAACAGCCTTCTGGGAAGATGCTAGGGGTTTGAGAACTGTGACGTCATTAGGGGAGGTGCAAACAGAACCTGGTTCTTGGGCCCATTTTGACAGGAGGTAATATTTGGAAAGAAGCTAGCTGAGATATACAGATGTCTGTGGCTGGATGGTGATGGGGGAAGGAAGAACGGCACACACAGAATGAGCCACACAGCAGAGCTGTGACATCACCTCCCAGTGGTTTGTCATTACCACATTTCATAATATTTGCCTAGAAAGACACATAAAGCCTATCAGGTCAAATTAATCCTAATGATCAATTTTCATCTTATTCTAATTAAACAATTTCAATTTAATGAATGCAAGCATGGAAATTAGTCAAAATTACAAATGTAAATGCTGAACTTTAAATCAAAGGTCCTTCCTATTCCTCAGCTCGTGTAAAAGCACTTTCGAGTGCTTTGCCTGTGAGGTGGTGGGGATGTTAACCTTTGTCTGCACTGTGAAGGGCAGAGGTACAAAACCGTGTAGAAAGGAAGCTATCCACGAGAATGGACAGGTCTTTCACATAGACAGACACACGGACATTAACACACACACACACACACACACACACACACACCCTACAGTAGTCTATGAAAATAAAATTCTCCCAAGGTGAACTGAAGTAAAAGCTTATATTTCTCAAGATTCCAAAGCATCTGGGTCATGATCCTGCAGTGGTTCTCAACGTGGGCATTGAGCCTCCTTTTGGGGGGAGGGATAAATGACCTTTCACAGGGGTTGCCTAAGACCATCAGAAAACACAAATATTTATGTTATGATTCATGACAATAGCAAAATGACAGTTATGAAGTAGCAAGGACATAATGTTCTGGTTGGAGTTACCACAGCATGAGAAACTGTAAAGGGTCACAGCTTTAGGAAGGTAACTGCTCTAATGGATACTGGACTTTTTATAAAATTCCTCTGTAAAATAAAAACCGTGTCACCAAGCCACATACTAAGCCACCAGCCCCTTTCCCTTCTGTAGTCAGACTCTGGGTCTCTGTCCTGGATTCTTGTGAGATGTTTTACCATGAGGGCTTTGGCCCTTTATTTAAAGATGCTGCTTTGTTAAAGTGAAAAGGATTTTGTTCCAATATGCAGTAAAATTTTTATCATGAAATGTGTCATAAGTAAATAATCTTAAAGGGAATTACCAGCTTCCATGTTATTTCATTAGCCTAAAAGAACAAAACAAAAAACAAACAAACAAAAAGCCTGGCAGCTTGAAATGGATTTAAAAATTGTACAGATAAACAATCCAAGTGATTTCCATCAAGGTATTAGAAAACCATCTTTCTCTTTCCATAAAAATCCAAAATGGATGGATTCAGAGCTCTGAAACAGAGAAAGAAGAGTTCTAGCAAAATGACCCTTTTATTTATTTATTTATTTATTTATTTATTTATTTATTTATTTTACACTCTAAAAGAGGGAAAGTAACTACAAAAATCTAAAAGAAATGCATGCTTATTTTTTAATTTAAAAAACTTTGTGTTGCTGAATCACAGTTCAAGTGGGGCTGCCTCTACACCAGCTTTTGGTTTTGAGAGACTGCTCTGGTGTTACTCCTACTAAGCCAACAGCCACAGTCTCTTCTCCCAAAAGGAGACCTTCATCATGACATGGCTCTCCATCTCTGCTCACGCCTGATTATATATGAGAATTATTTGATAGCATTCACCTCACTATTACTGTTTGGGGACACTACAGGAGAAGAGCAGAGTGGTTAATAATATAGTTAATTAGTGGAGTAATTACCATTAGCCTTGGTAATGATGGTAGAATCCCTATACCTTAGTTAGTGGGCATGGGTGAGTCATTTTGGACTGCCGAGGTAGCAGCGGTTTTATCTTCTACCCCATGGGAATGACACTTAGCCCATCACGTTCACGGTTTGACCTTCACTGAACAGCATGATCCTAATCCCTAGATTTCATAATCTTAACTGAGAAACATTAAAATATGGATTCACTCCAGTTGGCAAGAATCTTTATGTTCTTTTCACTGAAAAAGCTATAAATTCAATGGTTGACCTTTTATTTCCAGGTCACAAGTGACACCCACTCAGCTTCATCCAGTCACATAGGATTTATGTTAGGGTTTGCAGGTTGAAGCCATGAAAGTTGAACTTTAATGAAATGTCTTTCAAAGATGTACACTTAGCCAAAAATTTCCCAAGAAATTAGTGATAACTTTTTTTTCCCCCTCAAACAGTGATCACACCCCCTGGCTCACTGATGGTCTCAACTGAATCTACTGATGGATCACCTGTAGAAAGTTTCTTCTACAGTCATTTTTTTCTCGGGGCACACATTGTTTGCATCTGGGAGATAATAGCACCTTAGTTTCAGTTTAGACTTCTAAGCTGAAAGCCTTTTGAGAGATCCTCTTCACATCACCACAACTCATTCTATCCCCAGCTGAGAATGCTCCTTGTCCTTTTGCAGCAGATCAATGGTATTGATGGGAGGTGGTCGTTCGTGCTGTCAATCAGGGAAATGTGATCTGATGGGGCTCTAGTGCAGTGAGATAAGGAAGGAGCTCCAAACCTGCTCAGGACCACACCATCTGAATGAGATCAATGCCTCCCACCCGTATGGTCCCCATCCCTCGGCACCCTAACTGTCACCATTAATAATGTAGAAGGATCTGATTAACTTAAGTAAAGTGCTCTCTGCTGGGTAAGCACATAGGCATCTGCGAGGCCAGGGCTGGGCAGCAGAGAACAAAACGTCATTTTTATTTTTCCCGTGGACGCGCACTCACTTTCCATTCTTCTCCTGTAACAATTACTGTACCAGCCACTCTGAAGGAGTCAATAAATTGATCGGGGTCTTGACGCAGCAGCAGAGCCAGGCTAATCTGATGCACCATTATCTGCCTGGAGAGGATTGGGTGGGGCACACCCAGGGAACAGAGAGCAAAGTGTGTGTGTGTGGTGGGGGGGGAGTCAGTAAAGGAGAACCTGCTTGTCCTAGGTGAGTACCTCTCCACAGGCCACTTCTGGGACAGTAAGAAGCATGTGTGGCAGGTGTGCTGTATGTGTTGGGAAAGGACAGGAAAAAAAAAAGCCTCAACCTTCAGCTTGGTTAAAGGATGCAGCCCAAGTAATACCATATGCACTACTTATTTGGGTCCCTGCGGAGGGAGGGAGGGAGCGTCAGTCACTCACAGAATCTTCAGTTCAATGAGGATTGTTGCCACCCTATTAGGACTAATCATGTCAGCCGCCCTAGCTGACAAAACAAACATCCAGAAACTGCCCCACCCAGCTTCACAACTTGCTTTCCTCTCTGAGATTTTGTTCTTCCTTCCCTCACCAGGCATAAAGTTTAATTGTTTTGTAATGTGGAATTATACACAGAAACTCTCCACGGCATCCCTTGACAGATTCATCCTTAGACCCAAAACTGATGCTGTAGGTTCCATTTCAACTTGCTCCTTGGGAAGACACTAAGCATGTTCTTAATAAATAGTATCATCCTGGTGGCCAACTACACTGCATGGAAAGCTGATTGGAAGGCTGACCTAGACACTCAGCTCAAGGGGTCTCAGCCTGTTAACACGCCTC
Organism: Mus minutoides; assembly: GCA_902729485.2. Taxonomy (NCBI): domain Eukaryota; kingdom Metazoa; phylum Chordata; class Mammalia; order Rodentia; family Muridae; genus Mus; species Mus minutoides. The sequence continues at coordinate 124,771 of CACVCL010027516.1, read as the reverse complement.
CGTTTCCTCCCATTCACAGGCCTTTTGTCTGGAGGAGAATCGAGACCATTCCAGTTTTGCCTCAGAGCCTACCAAACTTCATTTGAAGGAGAGTGAGTGGTTGAGATTGGGTTTTCTCATACCAATGGAAGTTCCAGAGCCTGTATTTTCTTGACTCCTGGAAAGAAGAAAACTCAAGACCATATGTCTTCACATGCAATGTCTGCCTGCAAATTCCATGCCCAGTGGGAGATCATACCAAGCAAGGCCAAGGGCTTGTCCTGCTGAGACCCCTCTATGCCTTTTTGCAAGTCTTAACGTTCCACAAAATAATGTTCAAGAATATCTCCCTCAGATCCAAATACATGTTCATCCATGACTAGGTTCTCCCCCAGATCCAGGTGTATGTTCATTCATGACTACGACTTGGTTTAAACTCCAGACTCACAGTCAAGCATTCCCAGTTGCTGATTTTATATGACAGACAGAGCACACACTGCTCTACCCACAATCTAACTTCTTGGTACACAGCATCCCAAGTCTGCAAAGGAGAGCTCTTCTACCATGGATACTTCTTCTATAAAATTAGCTCTGTCATCGCCTCTGATGTATACTCCCCGCCCACATTTTCCTTCCAGAGTTCTTCCTGCTCTATCTGTCCTACTAATAGACCACACATGTTCCCATGATGTCATTCATCAGACTTTATTGGAATTTGCTTACTTCCCCCACCAGAAGTCTGCAAATTGTAGGGTGGCATTGAGATTACATGTACCCAAAGCCTTTCTCTTAGCTCAATATGGTATGAGGAATACAGTAGGTACTCAATAAATCCTGACTTCCCTCATCTCCTTAAGATCCATCACTTGGGTGACGAGTGGGAGAGATGAGCTGGGCAGCCAGGCACTCTGACTCCTGGCCCAGTGATTTCCCACTTTTCAAATATGTACAAGTCTGATGTATGGTTGGCCTCATCTCAGACCTTCCTATAGTTCAGTGTTCCTCCCTGTAGCACCCTTTCCCTATCCATACATGTAAACACACATGACCAGGCATTAGCAGATGAGGGACTATGCTGAAGAGTCAAAGCTGTAGATCATGAGAACTGGTCATCAGTTCTTCCATTGTTTAAGGCAACAGGAGGTAAGCTGCCCATCTAGCTTGTCTTGAGCACTTCCTGCATCATCCAAGGCAGAGTCATGAGGACCTGAAGTTGCTCTTACTAGGTGTTCGTGTTCAGATTTGGGAGGAGGGCAACACACACACACACACACACACACACACACACACACACACACACACACAGAGGCAAGTACCAGATGTGCTAATCCTGTATGAACACCAGCACAGAGGTGTTAGAGATCTCGAGCCTCTGTGGCTCAGGAGTGAGTGTGGAAAATATCAGTGCAGCAGTAACTCACTTTGGCTCTGCTGCAAGGAAGCCCTGAGAGGCCTTTGAGAATGTCTTCGTGAAGAGATTGGAGAGAGGCACATACGGAGGACAGTGTTTCAGTGGACAGGGCATATTGTGAGGCAATATCCCCAGAAGAGAGGTCCCTTAATGACAGCATTTTCCCTTCATCTTTAGTACAAACTCGGGAGAGTACTGAGGGGCTGAGGAGACAGGAAGAGTCAGCGGAAGTCAGCAGCTCTTTGGAGACTCACTTTAGACCAAGGGCTCTGGCTTAGAATTGTGTGTCCTTCATTCTGCCAAAGTCTTGGACTCATTAGCAGCCCTGTGAAGGGCCCTGGCCAGACAAAGTCTGGGTACTCAATCCTTCCCTCATGTGGACAGTCATCACTTAGAGTGTAGGAGACGTCTGTGGGATTGGCTCCTGGTCCTGGGCTTTTCCTTGCAGAGGCTGAATGAACTGTGAGAATCCACTGTGCTGTGGCCTCCTGGAGGTCACACTGCAGGGAGGGGTGCTGGGCTCGGTTTCCTGTTCTCTAAGCTCTGTTGACTCAGGCCAAGCAGAGCCCAGCACTGTTCTTCTCTAGAGGAAGCACCTGGCTCAGACTCTGGAAGCTGGGTGAACTCTGGGGGCACAGGAGGGCACTGTGTACAGAGCCCGAATGAGCTGAGCCACATGCCCTCTATACAGCTTTCTCAGTCCACAATAACCCAGAGAGATGTGTCCTCCATCAGGGGACAGCCCTGTCCACTTCCCAGACCTCAAACCGCAGCTGAAAGAGATGATAATTCTAAACTAATTCTCTCTCTCACTCTCTCTCTCTCCCTGTCTCTCTCTCTCTCTCTCTGTATGTCTTTGACTCTCTTTTTGACTCTGTCTCTCTTATCTCTCTGTCTCTCTTCTCTCTGTGTCTTTGCCTCTCTGTATGTCTTTGACTCTCTCTGTCTTTCTTCTTTCTCTCTGCCTCTGTCTCTCTCTGTCTCTCTTTGTCTCTGTCTCTGTCTGTCTGTCTCTCTGTCTCTGCCTCTGTCTCTGTCTCTCTTTCTCTCTCTCTCTCTCTCTCTCTCTCACACACACACACACACACACACACACACATACACGGTCTCCTTGAGATACAGAAAGGGAGTGAAGGAAAAAAACTATATGAAACTATACCAGTATTAGGAAAGAAAAGAAGGAACAATCAGAGAAGTTGAAAAGTACATGAACCTTCTTAGAGAGTGGGGAAATGGTAGATACTGTTAACAGCCTGACCATGACTGACTGCTTCTTTCATGGAATTAACTTTGTTTAGACATAGGAACATGATCAGATTGAATAATGGCCCAAGATTTAAGCCAAACAATACAATCCTATGCTAGCTTTCCCAACACCTAAATATTGGATTAAAATGGGACTCAGTTTCAGCTAATGAGAGCTAAATAGAAATTTGGTAGCCAGGCACAAAGGTGGAGTATGGCACCTTTCTCTGCCATTGCTCGAACAATGGAGTATGACTTAGGGGGTGATGTTTGGAGCTGCAGCAGAGATTCTGGGATTGGGGGCCGCAAGCATCAAGATAGAAAGATGACATTGTGAGGATGAGAGAGCAGAATGGTAGAGAGTATGGGTTCCTGCTGGAGTCCCACAGCAGCTGAAACAAAGACAACCAAAACAGTGTTCTTGGAGTTTTAGAAAAATAACCTTGATTGGCTTAAGCAATACTTAACTGGCTTTTCTCCTAGTAAGTAGACACTATTACTGACTTTGTCAAATAGATATGGAAGCCGAATTCCAAAGGAGAATAGGCAGGATGTGAAAACAGGTCATTCCCATTCCACAGCTAATGGCATTGTGCCTGTTCTACTATGAAATCAGATTAGAGTGTCAAAGACATGTCCCTTATCCCAGAACCTCCACTGACAGAGGCATTCCTCTTCCCTGAAAACTGTCATGGAATTGTCGCTCACTCCTGCCTACTGTCTGTAGTCCCACTTTTCAAATCTGTGGGTCATGGATATGGAGTTGTGAAACTGAACGTTGGGTTTTAAAAATATTGGCAAAAGTAAACAGGATGTTTCTAGATATGCAATGACAAGAAGTTAATTAAAAGTCAAGTGAGTAATGAGTCCGGGGTGTTGGGCAGCACTGGCCCATGCTGCCTGCAGGACATCTTTGCAGGCTTGCTCAGGGTGCATGTGTACTTTGTCCCGTGCATCGCCACCCTGTGCAGCACCAACTCCTGCTACTCAAAGCACCTCAGCTCAGAGTGAGATTATTGCAGGTTATGAATTCTAGTGTTTTTTATTAATCACACAAAGCTTTCTGCTCTTACAGAAACATAATGATTTCATTATGGAAAACAAAGACTTTAAATATTTCCTTGCCAGTGTTCCAACTGTCAGCATGCTTGTATCAAATTAGTATATCTTTGGGTTGTTAGAAAGAACATTTAATTAAAACTTTTTTTGTGTTGTTGACTTGAGTTTCATAGAACATTTGTTAAGTGAGTTTTCCTTTGTATATGGATAGAGTTTCCAACAATTTCTGAGATTGCCCTAAACCTCCTCCCACCATTTCGTTAATAAGTATTTATTAGAATCAATATTCCCAGTATTGATAATTTTAAAACCAGAACATTGATCAACTCTGAAAAAGTTGAAGATTGTCTATATCCTGCAGAATCTGAAATGACTGCATCCATTTCATCAGCATGCAAACCTGCTGAAATCATTAATAAATCATATGTATACCGAAAATTATTTTATAATACATTTCTCTATGATTTATTATAAGTAAATGCTTGATTTGAACACCTGCTTTATGTACCTATAATATACCTGTAACCCTGCGGTCATGCAGAACCTGCTCAGGTGGAAAGGTTGAGTGAGTGGAAAGGGTGTGAGAAGCACACAGTGGTGAAGCGCTGCTTGCCAAGGCCCGGCCCCTCTCTTAAGCCTTTCTCTAATTTCCATCTCCCACACTTAACAAACATCGCATCTTTAATATTTTCTTCTTCCTCTGTGAATGTGTGTGTGTGTGTGTGTGTGTGTGTGTGTGTGTTTATGTGTGTATGTGTGAAATCATCTCTTAATCATTCCACTCTCCTTTGCTGCTGATTTTATGTTAATGCTGGAGGAGAAAGGACGGCAGTATTTACCAGACGTTGACCCTGTGAGGTTACATGGTCCATACCATAATTCTTAGAATAATCACCAATTTGTATTAGCTAAGATTCACCCTCCATCTTTATATTTTGGAGACAGGTGCCACACGCTTTCCAGGATGCTGGAGTTATAAGCATGGATCAAACTCTGGATTCCCAAATGTTTTGGAGCAAGGCTATACTCCAAACAAAATGCTAAATAAAACAAACTCAAAAACAAGTATTCAGAGGTAATGGGTGGGCAGGCACAGAAGAGCTGAGAAAAAGCAGTAGAGCACTTTCTCTGCCTTTCTTGAAAGTGCCAGCAAATTAAAACTTGAAAAACGAAGTTTCCATTGGTTGAAAAAGTGTTAAAGGGAGTCACACAGCTTGCCCGGGAGTTAGGTGACATGCGACATCACAGGCCAAGCCCCTCCAAGTCCTTGCTAAATAGAAACATGACTTTGTGTCCTGGCTCCACAACCTTGGTAATGTGCTCTGAGAAAATCACTTTCTTTAAATTAATTTTCTATGTTTTCAAACTGTAGGATAGGGTTAACAACAATAGATCTTTTCTAAGGAATGCTTTAAAGATCTAATGAGTGTATGTGTGTGTGTGTGTGTGTATAAACTTAATATATAATAATAAATATAATATGCAATATATTTATAAATATACTTTATATTTATATATATTTTATAAATATATGTATAGATTTATATATATGTGAGTATAATATATACATAATGCCCCCCCCCCCCGACATCAAAATTTCAGGTAAGAAACCAGGCTATAAAAATGGAATTACTGAGGAAAAAGAGAGAAAGTGCCATGGCCACCACCAAAGTTACACACTTGGTTCCTAGGTGATGGAACAAATTCCTAGTCAAGACCTGAAATGAAGACACACACTTGTAACCAACCATCCTGGTAGTGGTGTTGGGATAGAGATAGTGGTGCTGTCTCTTCGTACAGAAGCCTGGAAACATTAAAGGCAGCATTTTTCCCAGGCAGGATGAGAAACCATACAGACTAGAAGTGGGTTTAGGCAGGTCTGCAGAACGGTACAAAAGTACCTCTCTCAGAAGATAGATAGGTGGATAGATAGATAGATAGATAGACGCCATAGTGTTTAACCTAAGAGGCTTCAACAAGTTCAGCATTATTTCCATTGGACCCAGAAAGAATGAGCCTGACATAAAACCACCTTAGGAGAAAACAGTCCGTAAGGTTTCACTGTGTATAACTAGGTGATCAGATGGTGTTTGGTAAACAGACTAGTTAAGAGGACACTGAGTTAAGCCTTGGCTCCCTGACTACCTTTGTTGCCAGTTCTTTCTCTCTTCAGTTTGGCAAGTGGTAATAAATGCCAGCCGCAGAACTGTAAGGAGCACAGGCCTCCCTCCAACTTGGCGCTTTGAGTGTTTAATACAGAATAGCCAACTTAGCCAATAAGTAACTTCTCAAAGTCAGGAGCAGAAGAGATCTTATCTGCTGTCCTCTTCAGTCAGCTAAAGGAAATGCTCAAATCCACCTGCAGGGTGGGCCAGGGTGGGACCGGACTGGGCACTGTGTTGCTCTCTAAGAGAAATCTGGGTTCCTTTTGTAACTCTCCAGCTGAGCCTTAGTTTAACTTCTGTGTTGTACTTTTCTTCCATGACCAAGAAGTCACGTGGGAGGGAGCAAGGGAGAGAGGGAGGCAGTAGGCTTTAGCTCAGTGGAACAAGTCTCACAGAGCTTCATGCAAAGTGCACACCATGCCTGGAGGGGGCATTTCTCAGAGAGGAGGGGGAGGGGGTTCCTGGCTGGTATATTTTTTTTGGCAGGTAAGGATTCTAATTGTATCTGCTTGGTCTGGGAAGTCAGAGTTGCATTGTTTACTTTTTTAAAGGGATTCTCAAATTTTATCTATCACTAGATTGGCAAGAATTAAAAGTGTGTGTATGTATGTGTGTGTGTGTGTTTAGATATAATGTACAAGAAAAATATCATCAGACTAAAGTTAGATGAGGACAGAAAAACAAGCCAGTCTCTCCTGCTTCTTCTAGTCTTTGGAATATTCTTCCAGTCATTCTGTGATGTTGAAGCCTCTTAGCCTAATCACTATGGCTTTTATTTATTTGTTTTTCTTCTGCGAGGGGTACTTTTGTAGCACAGGCCAGATTAGAGCTCTCTATGTAGCCCAAGCAAGACTGAACTTCATGATCTTTCTGCCTCAGCCTCCCAAGTGCTGGGGTTATGCCTGGCCACACTGCACTAGTAACGTCATGATTAACGTCAGTACTATGGTTTTTTTTTTATGTCTGTCTCTTCTACTGAACTCTCTGGAACTCCAGGACAATTGCTGTTCCTGTATTCTTTAGGCAGTGACAACTATGGTAAGCAACAAAGCAAATACTCACGTGACTGAAATCGTCAAGAGTTTCGCAGATTGCTTAGACTGTGGTTTCTCAGCCAGACTTCAGGAACAAGATTGGAAGTCGACTGAGAGCCTCTCCAAATCTCTATGCTCCACTTTCTCCTCCGTGGATACATATTCAAGGTGGCAGAGAGGGTGTTGTGGGCAACGGATAAATGCGGGTCACTGCCTTGGTTTGTCCTATGGGGACCTTTCAGGATGAGTGTGAGGCTCAGTCATGTGCTGTGAACTTGAGCTGAGGTGTTCACACTGTAGGTGGTATGTAAGGTGAGGCAGCTAAGATTGAAGTTAGAGCAAATCGGGACCATACGGAGCTCAGCCAGGCTCCTAGGGCTTAAATAGCACTTCAGATGCCACAGCTCCGTTGAGAGGTCGAATGGTGGAGAGAGAATTCATTTTTTCACTGTAAAGAATTTGTCCTCATCAAAGTTTTGCAGGTCAAACGTTTTTATTTGAATGTTTGGATTAAAGTAGAACCTGAATCAAAATGAGCTCTCTCCTCAGTCCTCCCGTGTGAGAACAGGTATTCCTATTTATTAATCCAGTTGTGAAATATGACCTCTTTTGCTCTAAGCAAATGCCTGTTCATAAACGTTCTTGTTTTCAGAGATTAGATTATATCAACTACAATAGCCCCCGGCTTTCTGTCTGAAGAGTGATGGGGTCTGTATCATTCAGGGCTGAGTAGGGCACATCAACAGGGTACAAAGAGAGTAAACACTCAAGGACTTTTCTATGAGTTAACATCAACCACCATGGGGCGCTGCTGGAGAAGAGTGTCAGAGTGTAGTAAGAGAGTCCACAGGGAGCTGGCCACATCTCTTGGTAAGAGCAGCTATGGTGTAGACATGGAGGAGCAAGTTGAGGGCCAAATGATAGGAGCAGAGGAGACAAACAGAAGATCCAGGCAGAAGAAGGCAGACCCAGAGCCAGAAGCCAGGGCGTAATGCGCCCAGCAACTGAAAGGAGCGTGAATAGAAATGGGCTTCTATAAGCATAAGAGGGATGCATCTATCCCTCAACGACAGGATGGTTCTCTGGAGAAAACAGCAGACTGGCAGTGAAGAGGGATGGGGAGGCAGGGAGAACAGCTTTCAATTATCCCTGATATCTTTCCCTACCAATCACTGCAGATGATGAATAGGTGTAATAAAAGCCAATATTCAATGTTTTCAATTTACATGGAAAGAAGGTCATAATACATTGCTGCACAGAAGAAACGGCAGGTTACTACACAATGGATGTAATCTGACCTTGTTTTTGCAATATACTTGAATGTGTAGTAACAGCCAGGGTGGGTTTATATAGAAATATTAACAGATACTCCTGGTGAATTTTATTATTTTTCTCATCTGTATTTCCCACAATTAACATGCGTCACCACTTAAAAACAGGTTTCCTCTTTTGTGAAGGGCTTATGCAACTTAACATAATGTGATCTAGATTCATCCACATGTGGCAAGTATCGGGATGCCCTCCGTTTTTTTGTCAATGACCACTGTTCTGCTGTGTGCGTAAACTGTATTTTCATACAGATGATTTGAAAGCAATTATGCAACTTCAGACTCACCAGGAAAATCTCAGAATAAGAAGGCATGTGGGAATAAGCAAGCAAACAGGAGAACACTCCTCTCTTGGACAGCATAAGGAACGCTTAGAGATTTCTACCAGGATTTGGGTTCTGGGGAAGTGAAGGACCGTCTTATCTCGAATCTGTTCATGGACTTCAGTCAGGATTTCTTCTCTTTTGTTCTGAGACAGGGTCTCATCTCCTAACCCAGGCTGGCCTTGAACTTCCAATCTTCCTGCTCCAACCTCACAAGTGCTGTATTACAGGCATTGGCTAACATCCTTGGCTCTAACACATTTATTAAGTCAACCATCTGACTAGGTAAGGCCAACATTTACTCGTGCAGAGGCAGAGAGCAAATCAAGTGTCTCCTCGGGGGACTCGAACTTTACTGGGTTAGCAGCAGCAGAGAACAAATTTCTGATAGCCTTAAAAGTTTTCCTAAATTTCAACCAACATCAATTCCATGCCTTACAGCAAAGCTATCTAACAACAACCACAAGCTCGCTGAAGAAATGAAGAATGTGCAGGTGTTCAAATAAAACTTAAAATTCCTGTAAGCCAAGTCCAGTGGCACAGGCTTATAAGTACAACTACTTGGGAGACTAAGAAAGTAGAATCATGAGTTCAAGGATTATTTGAACCACTTAGTTCAAGACTAGCCTGGGCAATTTAGTGAGATCCTATCTTAAAAGAGGGCTTGGGATCAGCGGTAGAACCTAGCATCTGTGAGTTAAGCCCAGTAGTACCACACACAGGCATGCACGCACGTATGCACGCACGTATGCACATACACATACACAGATGTGTACATATGCGAGGGCACACACATACATGCATACACACACACTACACATACACACTCATCTGTAAGAAAATGCCTTTTCAACTAATGACTTCTCATAAGGGAGCTGTATTTAAAGTATATTATTATTTATCATTTATATATAATATTTACTTTGAACAGTTTATTCTTAAAATGCTATTATATTATAAAATAAAAATATTTGGGGGATATAAATTTTACTTTAAGATATAAGACTAGATACGCTCATAGAGGGCAGAGGGAAAGAATTCCATTCTTACAGTTTCTCATGAAATAATTAGGAATGACTTTCTTCAAGCCAAATGTGACAGGTGTCACTGTGGTAAGAAACATTTAAGCTATTGTCATCACAATGCCAAATATTTAATGGAAAACAAAGAGTATTCAGTTCTAGGTGCCAATACCAGATCTTTATGACATCATTCATCCAGATGCGTGCAAAATCTGGATTGTTAAGAATTGAAGTTTCTGTGGTCAACACCATGAAGACAGCCTTTGAGTTAAAGAAGGCGCTTAGGAAAGAAAGCAATACTGGAAAAACCACATTTTCACTATAGCCAGATAAACAAAGTAGAGCATGTAAAGTTTAGATGAGGTGAATTAGTTTGTATAAAATACCATGCAACATACAAACAAGACACTTCAACAAAACCGTACTTTCTGGGTTTTCAATAAATTAATCTGAGCAAACTGAAGCTTTGAAAGAAACAACACCATCCTGCATGGAGCTATGGGAGGCCTGCTGGCTCACTCTTCACTGAGCCTGAACGTGGAAGCCCAAAGCACACAGCTAAACACCCGTCTTCTAGGATGGGTGTTCTCAGGCAACGGTACAACTTCAAACCACCAGGACAGTATTGGAATATTTGAAGGTATGGGTATTTGAAAGTATGGTATACTCCACTTAGGCGAGTAAGTGGAAGAATTTGACGGGAGGGAGGTACTGAGTAGGAATTTTAATCTCAGACACCATGTGCAAGCCAGATTTAGAAGAAACAGCAGAAGCGGGAGATTCAAGAGGAGAGCGGTTCCTCTTCTTGGGCCCTCCATTTTCTACTTAGAGCTGGACTTTCTGGGGTGCTGCTTAGTGTAAGTGTGTGTGTGGGATTCAGAAGCAGTGCTGCAGGTAAGCACAGTGAAGCAGAGCCCTGTACGGAGGGAGCACACAGGAAGCTCTTCACTGTAGATATAAACTAGCAAGCTGACAGGACATGATAAGCTCATGCACAGAACAACCTGAAAAAAATGTATGTCAAGAACTAAGCGACAAAATCATTTCCTCTGTATCGATTATGAACATGTATGGTCATATTCTGGTTAGGAAATTGAAGAGTAGTTTATTCTATGAACGTGGACCTAAGTCCTGAGCCTCGGCCCATATATATGCCTTGGGGCCCAGAAGCTTGCTACATCTCAACTCACAACAGGCACTTTAAACCTGTTTTAGAAGAGCCCTTCTTAGCCTACACAAACCCAAAAGCATCTTTCTCCTGCGCTCAGCCAGCTCTGGGTGCTCTGCACCCTACTTTCAATCAGCCACATCCATATGACTTTCTGCTTAGCACTGCCCAGTTACAGGACCCTAGTTTCCCATCAGTCACCTGCTTGGACCTAACACTAGGAACTTAATAAAGAGCTTAGGAACCTTTTGTCCTTGGCCCCGGCCCCATATTTTAAAAAGTTTACCAGTTTCCCGGGGCCATAAAATGAGAGGAGTGGCTGGTCTCCCAGTGGCTGCTTCAATACCATGGAAAACAGGTTCCGTGGGGGAGCATGTCTGTCTGCTTATAACTACAGAGCCATGGCTGCCACAAAGAGGGAATACACACTGTCCAGCCTAGCAACCTTAATTTGCCATGGCAAAAGCAGTCTGACCCGGAAGAACTCCTCTCCTACCCCAATTCCATAAGCAAGGATCCCAGAGATATTGTTTATGGTTCCTAAGAACACAGAACATGGCTACGGGGCTGCGCGGGATGGAGTCAGGAGGAAGGGTACTCGAGAGAGCTGGGGCATGTGTGACCTGGTGTGCCCCCAAGACACATAAAACTGCACCTGATGAATAAAACAAGCTGCACCACATACAGAAAAGTTGAGAGCGGCCCACCTGTGTCTGTTGAGGGATATTTACAAAGCTTGGATCCCGTGGTCCAACACTGACGAATCGGTTTGCGGGGGAGGTGCTGGGTGTCGAGTAGGCTGTGAAGGGAAGGGACACATGCGTTCAGGAAGCAGCACGAGATTGCACACACAAACAACACCAAAACACACAGTCTCCGAGCCTACGCAGCTGATTAATGCAAACACTGTAGCTAGCGAAAGGATCTGGCTAGCAAGAGGAAGGACGGGCAGGGATTGGCTCCCGGGAACCGCTGGGGGTTAAACGGCATCCAATTGGTGCTTAGCGGAGTTGTTTTCTCTTCCCATCATTCAGATTAGAACATGCAGGACATTTGCAAAGTGTACTTTGTATGTTAAACATGAGTTCTGGGGTAGAGAGAGAGACCCCGGTCTTAGTGACAGGGAGAAAGGAATGGGGGTACGAAGTGGAGGAACACAGATCACTTTACAGCCATGCTCTCTCATCCACTATTGCTTGTCAGAGTCCCAAACCAGTTCTAGGCCTCCACATGTAGAGAGGGAAGAGGAGTCTTAAGGAAGGAATGAAGGTGTTCTCCAGGAAGGGGTTGAAACCCAGCTAGAGCAAGCAGCCTTTATAGGCCCTGCAGCGTGTGTAGAATCTTTACGATGCCCAGGTGTGCTTAAAAACCTCCATGTCACCACTTGTCCCTTCCCAGGACTCTTCTGCAGAAGATAAACTGAGCTGTCACTCTGGGGCCTTGGTTACCACTTTAGAGTTTGCTCTCCTCGCTGGACATGGGAGCTTTGTTGTTTTGTGTTTAGGAGTTTCTTTGCTAGAGAAAAGAAAATCAAGGGCTTTCCATGAGCTGCAAGCCCAAATATATGTTTAGGCAGGTGTTCCCTAAACTCACTTTACCACAAACTCCAAAAATTTACTTCACATTCTTTCTCTGTCCTAGAATCTCTAGATTGTTATTTATGACTTTCATTTAATTCTCTCTGTGTGTCTCTTTCCTCTCTCTGTATGTGTGTGTATAAATATGTACATGTGACTGAATGCACCTAAGGAATTCAGAAAAGGGTGTCGGATTTCCCTGGAACTGGAGCTACAGGCGGTTGTTAACTGCCTGACATCTGTGCTATGGATGAAACTGGGATCCTCTGTAAGAGCAGCAGTAGCTGTCTTTAACTGATGCTCTAGTCTGAAAATTTTAAATTATAAAAGACTTTTTAAAAACTAACTCTAGAAACACACTGTCTAAAGAAAACACAGATAGCTCAGAATTTCTAACGGGGCAATTGTGTCATTATTGATATCACCTGTTTCTCTTTGAGTTCTCATGGTTCAGGAGACTGCTCCTGCTTCTTATTAAAGCCCACATAAGGCTATAATTCCTACCAATTTGACCCAAATCCTGTTGGTTATGATGGTGGCAAGAGACGAGCCATTCAGCTAGGTCTGTGATGGTCACATGGTATAGTTGTAACCCAGTTAAACTGTTGAGCACAAGATGAAGCCCAAGGCCCTCTGAGGGCAGGGTAGGATTTTTCTAGGTGCCTTCATCCACTAATAGTTTTGTATAAAAGGACAAGGATGCTCTGTATCAAGCTGTCTAATCATGGCAATCTAACCATTTCCTCTGGGCTATCCTCTACACCAAGAAATTTGAGTTGAGAGCAAAGTCTACATTCAGCCACTACACCAGGAAACTTTGTGTTTCTTTTACCTTTTAGCCTATGGCTTTACTTTAATACATGCTAGGAAATATCAAAGGAGATCTGTATATTAAAAAACGTGGACTATAGTTACCTAGAAGTATAGTTACCTGCTTCTAGGACACAAGAAGAAGGGAGGAGAGAGTCAGGTGGATGGTAATGCTGAACTGATCTAATGGACCCATTAGGCCAGGGGAAAGTATTCTCTTCATTTGTGAACAGTCAGGTGGTTTGCCCAGGTACAGAAGTGCATGGAGGTATGTCTGGGTTCTGCAGCTACGTGTCCCATGTTATACCGAAGCACAAACCCTTAGTCTGATGGTCCTGGTGGAACAGTGTGCACTGGACAGCTGCTTATCATAGGCACACAGCAAAACTTCTGAGGATGATTCTGCCATACCAGTGACATCCCCAATAAGCACAATAACTCACCACAGCACGCATGTTACTAGGGTGTGTATGTGTGCATTGATACACGGCTCACAACAAAGTGGCTCAGGTTGGAAAGGTCTTTTATTATGTCCCATTACCTAATTTGACTTGGCTTAAATGTTGACATTATTACTTCTAACTTGTTTTTTTCCTTCCATCATCTAAATTAAAGGATGCAGGACATTTACAAAGTATACACTCTGTTATCCACGAGCTCCACGGTAGAGAGATAGACCCTGGGCTTAGTGACTCAGAGAAAAGAATGAGGTAGGACAAATTAACTACCCAGAATGACCAGGAAAGGCGTCACTGTTTATTTCCCTTTGTTTAGACAAATCACAGTCTAGTTTTCAGAACAACCCAGAATGCCTTTAATGCTCCAAAGGGCTACTCAAACACCAAAGTTTATTCTGCTTATTAAACAAATAAACAAAAAAGGTAGTGGTGGTGAGAGAGGTGGTAGTGTGTTTATACTCATTACCCTGAGGTAAATGGTATGAACCTAATGGTATGAGCCTAAGCTGTACTCTTATACCTAGGAAAGATGATTCTACAGAAAGGTAGCTTCTGGGCACATAGACATAGAAAAAAGCAAGGGAAGGAAGGAAGATGGGAAGGAAGACAGAAAGAAGGAAGGGAGGGAGGGAGGGAAGGAGGAAGGGAGGGAGGGAGGGAAGGAGGAAGGGAGGGAGAGATTCTGATGCCTTTTCTATATAATAGCTACAGCAGGCAGAAACTCAACTGTACTAGGATGATAGTTCCTGAGAAGATATGACAGAAGTTGAATTTGATTTCCCTCAATGAAACCATGGAGTCAGAGACTTGCATTACTGAGCAAAACTTCAGCTTAAAAAAATAACTATATGTCACAGCAAATCAATTATATATACACAAACAAGAGTTTCCCAAATGAGCAGAACATCAGGACAAGATGGACAGCGCGGACATTAGCTACAGACAACTGGGTCATGCTGCTGTAAAATGAACAGAACATCAGGACAAGACGGACAGCGCAGACATTAGCTACAGACAACTGGGTCATGCTGCTGTTGTAGAACCCTCATAGTTTTCTTCATAGTTTTTGGCCTATTGCAAAGACTAATGTCAGATACTGTGGGAAGAGCTTTGGGGATGCATGGAATCTGGAAAATAGATATTGAGAGATCGCTATAGTCATCTTGAAACTTCTGAAGGAGAGACCCAGAGATAACTAGTGAACAACTGTCTTTGTGGCAACTTCAGGGATTTTATTTTAGCTACACAATCTTATTTTAAAGGTCCTTGTTTAATATCAAATTATTATTCATTTGGCAGCTTCTGAAATTCAGTGTTTACTTTTTGCTTTCAGACATTTTACTGACATCACCATGGACCATTTTCCTAAGACCATGGAAGACTGTCATATTAGAAGCTGCCTCCAGCTCTTTCTGAACTATCTGATGATATTTCCTCCTTCATCTGGTGTATTTCTTTATATCACCCAAGAATCTTAGTTGGGCCTTTACCATAGTCTTAAATACCAAAATTCAAATCATGGTTGTTCCCATGCAAACCTCCAGAGTGACATTCTCCTGGGTTCTTCATATGCATGGCTAATCCTGCACTCCTCTGTGGAGGATATGCTCCCTCTTGCCATTGTCAGAGCAAATGGGCAAAGTGGGTCAAGACTCTCTCTGTCTCTCTCTGTTTCTTCCTCTCTTGTTCTGTCTCTCTGTCTCCCTTTGTCTCTCTGTCTTTCTCTCTCTCTTTGTCTCTCTCTTTCTCTCTCTTTCTCTCTCTGTTTCTCTGTCTCTCTCCTTCAGTCCTTCCAACCCACCCTCCCTCCCTCCCTCTCTAACTCCCTCCCTCCTTCCCTCCTTCCCTCCCTCCCTCTCAATATCAGCACAGTTTTACAGAGCCTCTGAGAATGTTGGAAACTGCTGAGGGTAGAGAAAGTAGAGAGAACCCAGCAACACTGCTCTTTACTCTTCTGTAGGCATCCCTGAGGCCTTAGTTTCTGACTCAGCCATGCGTGCAGTAAATAGAGTTACAGTTGGTGTTTGGGCCTCCTTTTCTGAGTAAGAAAGAACAAGGAAAGCACGCAGAAGCCATGGCATCTCCAGATGAATTAGTGTAAGAATTTGGTAAGAATTTGGCAGGTATAATTTTGAATGGAAGTTTATCCCTTTCCTATTTTTGGAAGAAGAAGAAGAAGAAGAAGAAGAAGAAGAAGAAGAAGAAGAAGAAGAAGAAGAAGAAGAAGAAGAAGAAGAAGAAGAAGAAGAAGAAGAAGAGGAGAAGGAGGAGGAGGAGGAGGAGGAGGAGGAGGAGAAAACTAGTAAGAAGATGTTGCTATGAGGATATCTATAGCAAAGTCAGTGGATATTCCACAAGAGTGAAATAACCCAAATATGGCAGATTATCAAACTGAATTTGTGCTGCTTCTTTGGAACTAGGCAGGCAGTTTTAAGGTGTAGTTTAGCAACTGAAATGTGATATGGAAGGCAGGGAGAAGAGGAAGAAGGTAGCCTTGGTCTCTTTGTACAGTGTGACTGCAATTGGGCCCTTCTTTGATTATCAAGATTGGTCTGCATTCTTATGCTCTCCCAGAAAGCTGAATGGTGGGTTTCCTCTTGGCTGAGTTGCTTGTTGGGTGGTGCTCTGGTGGCTAGGGACAAATAATGCAACAGACCCGGTGAACATGGAGCTTCCGAATTTACTTCCAGATGCTAGAATCAACCCTTGCAGGTGGGCCTACTCTCTGCTGGGAAGTGTGGAGACAGATTTGTCTCATTTCATCAAAGAAACCAACTCCATGAAAGTGGCAAACACGCTTTCTTTATTTGCTTAGCTCCACCAAGTCTAACCTCTGGCATCCATTGGAGAACTATTTTAATGTAGTCAAATGTTCTCTCCCCAAGAGCAGCTTATCTGCATCCTTGCCATATGCCAGGCTCTGTTCTGCACACTGTTGCATACAAAGGTGACAAAGATACTTGCTAGCCTCAGATGTCAGAGTCGACCAAAAAAGAGTAGAAAATGAATATGAGAGTCTAAAATTAATATAGATAACCTGTGGGCTGTTAAATACAGACAGTGACGCCCTGCCAGGGGAACAGGAAGCAGTTATAGAGGAGATGGGGATGGCTTTGCGATGTGTGTGAGCGAGTGGGGTTGACAGGCTCCTGGAGGTAGGACACTACCCAGAAAGCAGCATGAGCTG
Source organism: Mus minutoides (assembly GCA_902729485.2). Taxonomy (NCBI): domain Eukaryota; kingdom Metazoa; phylum Chordata; class Mammalia; order Rodentia; family Muridae; genus Mus; species Mus minutoides. The sequence goes on along the minus strand of CACVCL010027516.1, from coordinate 108,005 downwards.
CAGAGGCGGGATATAACCTCAAATGATGTGTTGCCCTTTGCAAATAGAAGCCTTACTTTGAAAGATTTGAAAAGCTAAATGTTTGAAAAAATGCTGGGGAGAGGTCCATGGAGTCAATGTTCTTTTAAAAGGAAGAAATGAGTTATAGCATAAACAAAGAGGATGCATTTAGGTTACTAGCACAACAGTCAGATAAGACCCCACTTGGGACCTATCCCTTCTTATCCCCCACACCAGTGCACGCCTCTCACATTCCCTCATTTTCAGAAACTCAGTTTGGATCTCCCCCTCAAGACTTCAGTTTCACTCAAAATACCCTTGTGTGATTTTTCCCCCTACCGGGCCAGAGAATGTGCTAGTTACTGGAACAAGGGTAACTAAAGCAAGCTGGGGATACACACTTAGAGCCAAGTCTTCAAACGACTGCAACACTACTAAGTGATCCGCAGTGACTTCAGCCCATGAAGGATGCTGATAAGCTGCAAACTGAAGCACCTCATTAAACAGTCTCGCAAATCTTTAACTTCCTGTCTTATTTCACAGTATGTGGGTAGGGGAAGGGGATAAGAAAGCTTCCATTTTAAAAAGAACACAGAAACTACTAGAAAAGAGATTAGCTAATATCTATCTAAAGGAATCCATTACTATTGAATTCATTTATGGATTTGAACGGCAGTTTCCTCCAAGGTCACCAGAAAATGTTGGAGATATTGGAGCCCTCCTTTTTTCCCCCCAAATAAATCTATTTGGCATGAGCAAGAGTGCAGGACATGTGTTTGCCATATTAATATCACATAGCTGGGGACAGCATAGTAAGTCCTTTGAAAGGCAGAAACTTAGAGGTCTTCTTATATGAAAGAATGGGGATTGTTAGTTCTCATCTTGTATTTTTGAAATCTAGAGAATAACCATTCCAAATTCTCACAGTTTGGATCATCTCTGTGCACTCATTTTTATGATTCTATTATCTCTGCAAATATTTTGTCTTCACAAACAAGTTACAACAGAGAAACACAGCCCTCGGGGCATGAAATTAGAGTCCTATCACTGTAAGTTATTACAGAGCAACATAGCCACAAGCTTCCTTCCTGGAAAGCTAACGAATCCTAACTTTAATCTATTAGCATTACTAGCATGTACAATAGTAGTGTGCATGATAGGTGTAATGGCTAACAGCTCTCAAAAGGCACAGACAGAGTCAACTCAGCCAGAGGACTTTGCTTTTGATATTTTACGGTGTACATAGCCTCCTTGGTGGCTCATAGAAAGGTCGGAGGCACAGGTACAGTATGGATACAGAGAGACACTTTTCAACTGAAGATGCTATGACCTGACCTTGCTAAAATTTGTGTGACAATGTGGCACTTCCTCACCAGTGCTTCCGGTGCCATTTTTCTCAAATTGACCATAACTGTCTTTTTTTGGTCATAATTTAAAAGGCGAACAGGCTTGGTTTCAGTTCATTTCTGATGGCTAATCTAAATTCTGTAACTGCCATTTATTTTTGTAGCAGTGCAGTGTGTTGTTCCAATTGATAGGACATATTTATCGATCTAAGGCAAGCATGTGTATGAGTAGACACAGGTGAAAGTTTTATTAAACAGCACAAGAAACAGACCCTGGATTCAGCTGGGGGGTTGCTAAAAAAAGAAACCTAGATCAATATATTGGCTCATTCTCCCTTGAAAAGCCTCTGCAACCTCTGAGAAGGCTGTGTAGCTCTGGAAACCTACTCATGGGAATTTATCTTCAGCAGCCAATGAAAGTACTGATAAAGATTTATGCTCCAAGATGTTCATTATAGTATTGCCTATAAGGGCGACAAACTGGAACCAACTTACAAGGTATGCCTCATCTAGATAGTGGGGCATTCTAGAGACATCTGTGTCTCTATATAGGAACGAATGACACAACAATATGCTTGCAGTACGAAATAAAATTACCTCACAGAGCTGTAATGTGTTCATGCACACACCAATACACACATTAATATATGTATTATACTCAACTAGGGCTGAAACACAAACAGATAATGAGTTAGAAAGTAATTATTTTCTACTCATGGAAAATAATGACGGATATTTTAAAATACCATCCAGGAACTTTTGTCTTTCTCTTTTCCTTTGGTTAGAGTCTTATTCTCCAGCCCATGATGGTCTGTAGCTTGTGATGGACTAGCCTCAGGGTCCCAAGTTATGGACCTTTCCCATTTTAATGGGATACTTTCATTAATTTTTAAACTGAAGTAAAATTATTACAAATGAAACTTGAAAAACCACAATTAACACCTTTTTTTTTTAAAGGGGAAGGAGATAGAGAAAATAATAAAGGTAAGAGCCAGAAAAGCTGGGTGGAATCCATTCGACTTTTGATTGCTTTTGAGACCGTGTCTCCATGTGGAGCATATGCTGACTTCAGACTGAGAATTCTGCTTCAGCCGACTGAGTACTTCCGTGCTCAGCGTGCCCTTTTCGGTGTCTTATAAAAATATGATATTTGAAGCCAGTTAACCTCTCCAAATATCTGTATGTGAAGAAGCTAGAATATTACATATCATTTACCCTAATCTACTTTTAACTGGGGTTTTACCCCTCTGTGACTGTCTAACAGGCTGCCCTTCTGACGGACCAGTCCAGAGTAATATGTGGAAGATGTTCAGAAAGCCAGGAAATCTAGACTCCTTTGTGCTTTGGGAGCAAACATTGGAAGAAAAAAAAAAGTGCTATCATTTACCTTGGGCTCCCTGATTCTCAAATTCGAGAGAGAAGGAATTTAATATACTCACAATGTTTGTTTCTCAACAATCAAAACCGTACTCAAACCACTTAAGAGGCAGTGTTGGAATAAGACATCACAGTCTGCAAGGGTAGAAATGACATAAATCTTGCAAACATTTGCTAATGTGTCGCATGAGGAATGTTCCTACCACATGCTTACTAATCTCACTTTCAGAAGGGCAGCCCATAGAGAGGATTAGCCCCGAGGACCAAAATGTGGGTCCAGGCATATGCTGGGTCCTAGTCCATAAGGATGCTTAAAAAGATGGGAGAGACATGGATACAGACTTAACACATGTCAACTCAAAAAGTAAAAAGAAAGAAAAACAAACAAACAAACAAACAAAAAGCTATGGGGAATACATACTTGAACTGTCTGAGGTTATTCACATAGATTTATCCTTACATTCCACTCTCCCTCTCAGACTGATCCCTCCTCTGAGTTGACCTCAGAGTCTCGTGTGCATCAGGCAAGTACTCTGGTACCAAGCCACCCATCCCTGCAATTCTGGTCTTAGTGTCTTTCCCCCGCCCTGGGTCCTGTGTTTTTCATCTAGTTCAGTGCTATGACCCTTGAAATAATAAAAACATGTTTTTATGGGGTGTTTTAGAATGTTCAAAGGAAAATCACAGTATCACACCTGTCACCATATTATATGTTCTGGCAGAGTAGAAAGCACTGGGCTTTGGAGCTCAAGAGACTTGTGTTTGAATGTTAGCTCAATGTCATTTTCTTTAAAAGAGGTCTTACAATTCCACCTTAAAGGTATAATAACTACCTAATGCATTTGGGAAATAACTTACCTAGTGCCTGGACTTTAAGAACATTTTTTTTTCTTTTCCTTTGCAATTCACATTTAAAAAATTACATTTGTTTAGTGTGAATGTGTGTGATTGTGTGTGTGTGTGTGTGTGTGTGTGTGTGCACGCACACAAGCATGCTTGCATGCCTCAGCCCATGTGTAGAATCCAGAGAACAAGTTATGGGAGCTGGTCTCTCCTGTCACCGAGGTACCAGGGATTAAACGTAGGTTGTCAGGCTTTAGAGCAAACATCTCTACCCACTGAGTGATCTTTCTGATCACTTTTTGCAAATATAAACATTAAAAAATAAACTGTAAACAAAACAAAGTGCTCTGACAAAAGGATATTGTGATATAAAAAATCACCATTGAGGGTGGTATGTATCCATTTGTATGCTGGGAGTCCCTAGACAATACCTGCTGTGAATGAAACACAGATCCTACACTGAAGTCTTCCAGGAGGGGAAATATTATTCTTTATTAAAGATAGCACATTCTGCTGTCACTCTTGGGCTTCCAAGGATTTGGTTAGCAAGATTGCTGGAAGATCATTAGGCAAGTACTTTTAAACATAAAGAAATCATTATATTTTATAAAAGAGCAAATCAAAATTTAGTGTCAATTATTTCTATCAGAGGAGACATCCCCAAAAGCCCTGCTCCCCTTTTGCCAGTCAACTCAGTTCCCGAGTCCTATCCATCCCCTCTGCAGCATGCAGTGTAGGCCACACCCCTCTGCACCCTCCTTACCACATAAGTGGCTCTCAAAGGCTATTCCGTGAGTCCAAATAAGCTTGTCTATATTTGAGGAGTCCCTGTGCCGAGCAGTTACTCTGGTAGATATTTGTGTTATCAGCCTCCTATTATAACTGATGCTTCAATAAATACTTTAGATACAGTTTGGTGAATATGTCCAACTATACATGTGTGGCTTATATTTAAGACATATGCATATGTGTATGGTTTTATACAGAAATGTTTAATACTTATAGCATAAATCTTGTACGTAACTTTATATACACAGTGCTGTTCTGTGAAAAGGCTAAACCATTTATAGTCTTCCAATGCCCTGGGAGGAGCCTGTTTTCTATATGAATATACTTGCCAACATCATGTTAAAATACTTTTTGATCTTTGCTAATCTAGTAGGTAAAAACCTTTAGAGTCTTCATTTACCTGGCTCTATATCACATGAGTTAGAAGTCTTTCAAATGTCTTCTTTTTCTTCCTTTCTGTCCCTTCTTGTAGTATTTGATCCTGACTTTAAAGAGCTTAGATTAAGTATTTTGGCCCTACAAATATTTTCTTTACATTAAAATTTTTTTGCTCCTGGTATTTTTCCCTTGGGTATAACTTTTTGATATTTTTAGGTCAGAACATGTCATGTTTTTCTTCGATGGATGCTAGGATAAATATATATATATATATATATATATATATATATATATATATTCAGAGAGGCCTTCCTCTCTCAAATACTATAAACAAAACTGTACCATGATTTTAAAATATATATAGGTAAACCCTTTTAACTTTTTTTTTTTTTTGCTTGTTTTGGTGCCAGATGAAATTTATTTTTGTGGAAGAAATATTTTTCCAGATGGCTACTCCATTATCCCAGTATACTCTACTGGATACTGGCTTTTTTCTCACTGGATACCACTCTATTCATAGACTAAACACTATATGTATTTGGGCCTTGTGTTGACTTGAATGAGAATGGTTCATATATTTGACAGCTTGGCTCACTGTTGGCAGAACTGTTTGGGAAGAATTAGGAGTGTGGCTCTGATGGAGGAAGTGTCTCTTCCTAGTTAATTGGAGCTCTCTCTCTCTCTCTCTCATTCTCTCCCTCTCCCTCTATCCTATACACATGTTGATAGCAGCTGCCTAGTAAAGCAATTAAAATTAATCTGGAATAGGGACAAAATAAATTTTGCTCTGCCTCAGACCCCTACTTAGGAGGAAGCAAGACTGGCAAAGGAGTTCTATGGAACCGTTCTGTCTCTTGCTTATGGCGACAGTTTCAAGAATCTGTGGTATTATGAAAGTTCATAGGCCTCTATGCCGAAGAGAATTTTATTAAGTAAATATTTTGAAATTCAGACATCAGTTGATACCGTCTAGACATCTGCTGTGAAAAAAGTGCTTCATGATGCGAAGCCTCTAACCTGTCTTTCAATTTCCGATACCCGATACCTTCCATTTCTCTGAACGATGGAGCATGATCACCACGCCTTCCTCCAAACCTTCACCTTCTCTGCTAATAAGACAGATTCATACTTACGTACCAACAACTACTAATACCTTTTATATTTTCCCACAGAGTCTTTACTGTCTTAATGGAAGTTTGGGGCTATTGCACAGAGTTTCATGCCACAGAAAGTCACAGGAACCCCAGGCTCAAGGTGGCTGGGTGTGAGTCATGTTTTATAACACTTGCCTGAGTGACTTTCAGAAAGTTACTTTATCAATCCATTGTCTTCTCTGTCTCGGTCACTTTAACAAGAGGCTTTCCTTCGTAGAGTTAATGTAAGGCTAAAGTGAGGTACTACACATATAAGAATTCTCAAAGCACTCTGGGAAAGGCTCATCCCTTCTGTGCCGTTCTTTTCAAGCACCTCATGCTAAGCTGCGGCCAGATGGGCCTGTGGCTGAGTCTCTGGGGGCATTTCTTTGATTAATTATTGATGTAGGGGGGCTCAGCCCATTGTGGGTGGTACCACTTTTGGGTAGGTGGTCCAATTCTACACAAGAAAGCAGGCTGAGCAAGCCACCAGGAGCAAGTCAATAAGCAGCAATCTTCCCTGGTCCCTGCTTCATTCTTTACCTCTAGGTTCCTGTCTTCAATTTCTGCCCTGACTTCTTTCTATGATGGACTGTGATGTGGAACTGTGAGCTGAAATAAGCCCTATCATCCTCAAGTGGCTTTGTTCATGGTGCTCTGTCACAGCAACAGAGACCCTAACTGAGATAGCAACCCAGTTATAGTCTGAGGTAGTAGGAAGAGCATGGAAGTCCCACCACACCAGCATTGGAGTGTTGTACTGGGCAAGGTAGCCTCAAATTTCTCATCTCAGTTGCCCTGTCTATGAAATGCTGACCTCAAGGGAGTGGAAGGAAGCTAATGTATGCAGGTGTGGAGTTTGCTCACAAAAGGCCTTGAACATATGTTAATTGCTAGACTTAAACACGTTTGTTCTGGTGATAGATCATTGTTATGTTCTTGGTTATAGGTACATATTCATTTACAGAATGAAATGGATGCAAGATTCATTTGAGACATAAAAATAAACAATAAATGTAACTTGCTCTTACATGGTTCTATTTTAATAGAATTTTAGTTTAAAGAAATCAAGAGTTCATAACTAAGAAGGGATGGAAGAGAAAAATGTTTATGAGTTTTTTATGCACCTTAAATTGATTTTTAATTAATTAACAAAGGAAAATGTGCATATTTTAATCTTCTACCATAATTCAAAAGTGTTTTCTCCTTTTCATTATAATTCCATGTTATGATGCTGATCTTCACTTCAGAAAAATATGTATATGGGAAATTCCACTTTTGTGGTATGAGCTAGTCCCAACCCATGACATGAGGACCCAGAAAACTCTGTCTTTTTTAAAGGGGGGTGGTGGAATCTCACTATGTAGTTCTGGGTGCCCATAATTCACTATGTAGATCAGGCTGGCCTTGAACTCAAGATCCAGCAGCCTCTGCCACTCAAGTGCTGAGATTAAACTTATGCACCACCACATGCATCCTTTTAAAAAACTCTTATGCTATATTGTCTCTTTTAAAAGAAGTCCATTATTGAGAAGATCACCCTGAAAACCTCGGTCACCTGACATTGGCAGCAAGTTTTGCTTAGCCTGAGCACTGGGAGGTCCAGTGGACTCAACCTTCCAGTGCCCACCTCTCACCCAGAGTGGCTCCTCCTAGCACCTTCTTATCTCCCTCCCTTCAAAAGCTCAAGGTAAAAAACCCTACAGGTCATTACTAATGTCTCTCCTTTTTATCTACCAGATAAGATGCACTTGCAAATCTTACTAACTCTATCTCTAGAATATTCTTGGAGTCCAAGAGCTTCGTATAGCCTCTACTGACTCTGTCCCCAGGTCCGTGCACAGACAACTCATTCGGGTGATTTCCATGGCACCCCTCACCATACTCTGCCCAATGCTACTTTCTTAATTTCATCGACCGGTCCCCAGCTTCCTAACTCACTTATGTTTGGTTGTTTTAGGCTTCCTGCCCCACCAGGATGGAAGCTCTTATCTTTTGCATTTGCCTTGGTATGGCTCTGTTTCTAATGGGGGCTGACGTGTACAAGATACCCATTGTATTCATGTTCCGCTTCTTTGTCCCCCATACCCCACCCCCCAGAAACTACTTCAACAAAGCCCTCCACAATTCTCCACTCAATCCAGGCTTCAGGAAGCATTCCCCTGCTCAGAGTCCCACTTGCAGGAAATGTCCAAGTCCTGACACAGGCCTACAAGCTTCATACTCCCAAGGGCTTAACTCCATGCTCATTACCCAATCCTTCTGCCTACCAGTCATTTGGTCCCACCCATCAGGGCCTTTGCCTAACGTCAAAGGGCTGGTAGGTCTTGCTCCCCACTTGCACGCTATCCTACCCTTTCTGCTCCTTGGATTCACACACACAGGGATCCCTGTCTTACATTGCCTGTCTTTCACAACTTATTGTGTTTTTTTTTTCTCGCTCTTCCTCTTTGGAATAAAGTCTTTATAAGATTCTAGGTGCTGAGGAGGGTTTTTGGCACACAGCTGATGCTCAAGAGTATGAATGCAAATGAGGTTTCCTTTAGTGGGGAGAGAAACCCACAGTGGCAGCCCCTCAGCGAGAGTGGACCACACCATTTGAACTGCTCTCCTGGTCAAACATCCTATCTACCACATTCTAACAGTCCTGCACGCTATAGCCAATGGTCATGTAACACATACCAAAATATAAACGTTCTCTTTAGGGAAGAGCACAACTTTCCCCCATTCCCACTTTCCTGATCTTAAAGGGAAGGGGAACAGATTTTTCCTATTAAGATACATTTATTTTATAGGTAATTTTTTCCAGATCTGCCTTGCCTATGGCTCCCCCACCCCCCATGCTGAAAAGTTTAGTATCAGTGCCAGAGGCAACCCATATTCTGCTCTAGGCTGGCATCTATTTGTAGTTCATTATCAGAAGATGTTAACCATGATGCCTTGGCCTTTCGTCTGTCACAGAGCCTGCATATTAGCCTATTCCCTCCTGATCATCTGCTGTGAGAGTGGGCAGAGAAGCTAATGCTATTCCTATTCTAGAGGAAATTGAGGCCTTGCAAAAGTTGGTAATCGAGGAGCCTTTTGGCTTGATTTCATGTTTTATTATTTTTTTAAACCAAAAAAAAATTCTTATTTTATTGCAAGCAATCCCAAACCCCTAAACAGAAAAGTGTGTGCCACTGTTCTTTGAAACAACCTTCAGTTTCGGACACACTGTTGGGATACTGGACATCTATCTGCCCCTAACCCCCTGTTTCCTGCTGCAGTTGAGATCTTATAAACTGCTAAGGATAAACAGATTAAACCACCCTGCAATTCTAGTTTCTAAGAAAGCACATGGTTTTAAAAAAGCACAATTTAGTCTTAATTTTTTTTTACCCAGTACTAACATTAGTTTTCAAGCCTTTTCCCAGCTTGCTTCTGAGAAGTGCCAACAGCTCCATTAGGCAACTTCCTTCCCATGTCAATGGACACTGATTTTCTCTTTGGCTGCAAGGTGTTAGACTGAACCATCTTTTAACAAGTAGGTCTGTCTCCCAAAATTGCCTCTGGATTCTAGTGTTTTTGCTGTAGAACTTATACACAATGTCATCCACTTATCCAAAGACATAAACACTAGATGATGCTAAGTTCGCTCGCTCTCTGAGCTATGTCCAAGAGGGATGCAAGTCACTAGATTCTGTGTCCCCAGAACCGACTCCAATGACTATGATCTAAGCAGAGGACTGTGGTCCCTCTTTGGCTCTTTCTCTCCTGTATCAAATATCATTAATTAAAATGTTAAATATAAGAAAGCCAAAAGTGTCTTATTTAAATGCTTGTCTATATTTACAAAATACTCCTCCCCTGTTCCCTTCCATTCAACTGCTGTTAGTGTTCTTCGAGTTCCTGACTTAAATGCTTCTTTTCCACACTGTTCTTCCATCTTGTCACATTCCTACTTTCTTTAGATGACCCCCATCCCCGCTGCCTCCAGGCTCTTCCTCTGCCCCCATTTCTACACTTTCATCCTCCTCTGAAGCACCAGGGAAGGCCCATCACATCATCTCAAAAGGCTAGGTTGCCAGGTCACCTGGAAACTCCAGCCATCACTCTTTCTGCCTTTATTGCAGGCATGAATAAAGGCCATAGTTGTGTGCTCACACCATTTCTGGCCCTGATAGCTCCAAAATACTAAGAAATATTTGGAGAATCGCCCACTGTTGCATCATTTCCAATCATAGAGACTTCAGAATCCCCTATTTTCTGATCAAGTCTTTTCAGACTGCCGAGAGAAGAGCCAAAAGGCCCTTTCTCCATTTAGTCCTTTTCTCTAGTCCCTTCCCTTCCTAGATCTTTTCATGCAGCCCCCATGGCCTCTAGCTCTGATCTGTTTTGGGGCCCTTCTTACTATACCTTTGAGTAGTCACTTTGATCAAGATATTTTTTCTATCTTATATACAAGGCATATACTTTTTTCCTCATCAAGTTTCTAGGGAAAACATGAAACCTTTTGCTATTAAGAATAGACATAAGGAGATGCTCTTAGAACATCATGGGAATAGCATTCTAGGCAAACCACTCCATAAATACAAAAAATGTAATAGCCCATTCCTCAGCATGCCATTACACTATCTTAATCTACCACCTACACCCAATCATTTCCATATCTAGTGTAGTTTGACCATTGGCTTGGATATGGGCTCTTGGATATGGGCTCCAGCTTATTCTATAGACATAACAGGGTAGCAGGGGTGGGAGTGGGGGTGGAGATCTGGGCCTATTGCTGGAGCCTGCATAGCCAGGGACAAGGCTTAGGTGTGAGTGAACTAAAGTGCATGGAGCATGGTAAGTAACCGGCGCCTAATCTCAGGCATACTCACTCGGTGAGGTGGGAGAGGCTGCACCTCCTTCTGTTGATGTAGTTGGAGGCTTGGTGTCTGGCATGGGCAGAGGCACAGGCCTGGCCATCGGTGGTGGCGGTGGCGGTGGCAACATTGGGGTGGGGAGGAATGGGTTGTGCACCTTGCCTTGACTGCTTCCATTGGGCTGCAAGGGTTCAGAGAAAACACATACAAGAAAAAGAAACAGATGTCAGCCACCAGCTGTTTCCAAAAGGGAGAGGTTCATTAGGTACCTGCCATGCAAATCACCAATATTTAGGCCGTTGGAAACACAATGATTGTTAGTTCCCAGGGTGCCATGTCCGGAGCACTCTGGTCTTTTGTCTACCTGAGTAACCACCTCTTGCTCAGTGCTATATCAGATGCTGCGGCCACCAACATTCTCATGACTCCTAAAGGCTTATTTAGTATCTCTATGCTTATAGACTGAGGTATTATTTCACCATGTTTGCTTATATAGGTACAATGATGATCCCTGCATATGTATATAAAATATATAAAAAGGTATTTTTTCATTTCTTAAAGTTGATTTTATAATACAGTTAATAAATATATTCAATGAACACAAATATTTTCTTGCACATATCATATAGCATTAGGCACAGAAGCTTTTTTTTTTTTTTTGGAATTTTTCAAGACAGTGTTTCTCTGTATATCCCTGGCTGTCCTGGAGCTCACTTTGTAGACCAGGCTGGCATCGAACTCAGAAATCTGCCTGTCTCTGCCTCCCAAGTGCTGGGATTAAAGGCGTGCGCCACCATGCCCGGATTAGGCACAGAAGCTTTAATGTTTAGCTATCAGATTACTGCTTTTATTCTTGCTATATATTTTTCCTATATATTGCACTTCTGATCTGACTTATACTAGCAGATACCATGAGACTTATACTTCTCTGATGTTAGAATGGCTAAATAGCAGCTTTCTAACAAAAGAGAAATGATCACACATTTATTTTCAAGATCTTCAAAATAGATGTATGAAGAAACTTGTCTAAAAAACCTGTAAAATTTTGATCAAAATGTAAAACAGAGTATTTGATAGTTATATGAGATGATATCATGACTAGTGAAAAACCATACTTGATATTCAGAAGTCAAACTTGGTACTTATGATCAGCTCAGGTTTTCGACATTTCCCAAGTGGCTTTCCATACTGAGTTACAGCTAGTAACAGCCTGTATGTAGACTGTAGCCCCAACCCAAAATTCAGTCAAAGGAGATCCCATTGTCCTGGGCTTTTAAGATAAACTTAATTCTGCAGAGGCAGGCCCACTCCTCCATTAGCATTTGTGGTATTTTTAGTATTTTTTTCCTCAAATGCTGTCTGGTGATCAGAAGGTTACAGAATCTCACAGCATCTTTGCCTGTGTATTATTTCTGAGTAGACTGAGAGTCCATAAGTGAATATTTTAGAATAAGCCAAGCAAATGAATATACAAGCAAAATGGAAAAAAGGCACCATATTGATTTGTTGTCTAGACAGAAGTGTATCTGTGAACATATCACCAGACATTAGTCAAAGCTGCCCATTCTGGCTCAGATCTGCAGAATCAGGTCTTTCTGCAGGGGAGAAAAACCAGTGACAGAGGAATGTGACATAACATCCTAAACCAGGCAATAATAATTATGGTTATCTGTGGTTTCATGCATAGATATTATGAAAAAAGGAAATCAAATATGGCTTTCTGCTGGTCTGAATTTATTATTATTACTGCCACTGGCCTTTGGATACAGCCGTTCACTGTAAACTATAGCTTTTATATTTGTAATAAAATTTGCGATTTTATAAAATAACTTTTACTATTGGAATGCTATTTCAAATTGTGATTATTTGGTTTATTTGAGAAAAATGAAAACATTCAATTATAGTTATTGAACATGGCTTAGTTTTATATGTAGATAAGTGGAAAAGATAACTACTTGCAGAAATAACAAACTATAGTAAACTTTGCTTCTAGCATCTTGAGTTCAAGTACTGGTCAACTTGATCTAAAGTGTTAGAAGACTGTATTTTTTTTTAAAAACATCAACTTGGTTGATCTGAAACATCTGTCTCCCTCTGCTCTCTACCTCTCTCGACTACCCCAAACCATTATTTAAAATTATTTGGTCTTTCTATTTTGTTAACTGTATGATCCTGGGGTTAGAATGCAGGAGGTGGAACTGGGAAGGTTACATGGTTCACGCTCCAAACAATTTATATCCATAAGCTTGACAGTTGCAAACTTAACACAAACACTGTTTTTAAACCCCAGCCAATCCCTCTTCCAGCAAGTTCACTTTCCCATAATCTAGAATAAATATGACATTTGCCTGCAGTCAGTCAGCATGGACATGACACACAAAGTCACATGGTCATAAAGGGTCTTCTTGTTATTTTTACACTTGCTTAGCATTTCTAAAGAAATAGCAAGAAAAAAAAATGGTTTCCTTACATTGAGGAACCCGACCTGTCCAGCTTGCTGACCAGCGTCAGGACAGACAAGTTGGACAAACTCTTTCAGCGTCTCCTGAGGGTGGTAACGGATGGCTGGGTGTGAGAAGTAAGGCCCAGGCTGCTGGATGATGGGTGACGTTGGAAAGTGGAGAGTCGATGGCGTCGCATGTGGACTTGCTGCAAGAAACAAAACAAAACAGCAACCGTCAGGGTTTAGGAGAAAAAGACCTGCTTGGCCCCAGCTGAGCCCCTCAGTCTCCTCTGTTCACTTCTTCCCCTGGTCCAGTTCACGGTGCTGCTCATGCGACAGGATGTCACACACTGTGTAGTTCTGATCGATTTGTTCCTTTAAGGCTCTAAGACAAACATGGAGGTTAGAGGAGGATAGAATTTCAAGTTGCCTCTCCATGTTCAGTGGACGTGAGTTATAAAGGCATTAATAATCCTTGTTGAAGATGAAGATTATTCATTACCTTAAGAGCCTTTTTAATGAAGCAAGCAATAAAAAATGTATTTGGTAGATTAGACCTGATTTAACCGACATTACATTTGACAAATTCTACTTTGCACATATGGATCCCCTTTCATGCTGAGCTCTCCATAGATAATAATTCATTGTTAAAGCTCTTATACTCCTTTCAAGGAAATTTCTAGGGACTAATTCAGGACTAGAGCTTTTTTTTTTTTCTGAAGTCTGTAGTAAATGATCACTTAATGAACCCATGCAATTTGGATACCGTACTTTACAGTGGAAGGTTCAGGTTGCATTTTTCTCTGTTGCCCTTTCAAAGCCAGGGAAGCCACAGGCTGAGTAGGCAGGAATGTCCTGAGAGGCTGCTTCTCTCCCATAAATCTGATAACAGAGTCGATGATGACGACTCCTTTATATTTGAACCCTGATAATTATCATTTGTACAAGATTACATTAGATAAAAAAAAGCTTATGTGAGATGCTTAATAATTTTTTTCCAGGAATACTTTTGTTCTTGAATTGGAAGGACGATGGTCAAGACCTGCTAGAGGCTAATGGCCGCATGTGAAGGACTGACAACACTCATCCCAAGTTAAGTCAGGCCAGAAAAGATTCCAGACAGGGATCCATATGGTTTTCCCTTCCCTTCCTTTGTAATTTAAATATTTAAACTGCAGGAGCTCCTACACAGAGAACATAGAAATGCCCACAGTTTTAGGGAATATATCTCTCTGAATGCCAAAAGTGATGCATAACGTGGAAGAGAAGCCAAAGTTCAGTCTCCTCTCTCTGCTTTTCTCTCACCATCCCATTCTAATGATTGAGATGCCTACTGATACTGGGGCCTCCTTAGGATTATATTATTTTTTAACCAATAACATAAGGGGCTACGGTTTTGTGGGTCAGAGCAATCCTCGTAGATCCTAGAGTAAAAATGCAGGCTGGAGCAGAAGCAGGATTCCAACCCAGGCCTTGAAGATAATTAGGCAGAATCATTGCTTTCAGGCCACTTGAATCCGTTTAATAAAAATTCACAGGCTCCCACTCTCCGTTCATGAGACAAAGTTGGGCTAATCTAGGCAAAGTTTTACCCCTAGTCATTCAACCGAGGACATCACAAACATAATGACTGAAATCAGAATTTTCTAGACTCTTCACTTACTCTTCTACTCAATCCTGTCTTGGTAGACCAGATTCCTACCCACTTAAGTCATTCATTGTGATAGACTCAGAAATGAGCCTGGCACTTGAGGTATATTTGGTGATTGCACAATAAATGGCTGAGTAAAGGAGTTTAAAAATTAAGAAAAAAAACATGCATAAAACTTGCCAAGGACAAAATATGTTTTTGCCCCCTGATGAAGAGCCAGAGAACATAGAGAAAAAATGGTTCTAAGTTAAGACTGCATACAATGAGATATATGGTTTGGAATCCATTATGGTGTCTGAGTGAAAACTCAGAAGCTAAAGAGTTAAAAGCTCCTGGTTTGCTCTTCCCCTACAAATTGTGCTGCTGGATTTAAGAATGAAAGGAATCTTTTTTTTTTCTTTTTCTTTTTCCTTTCTTTCAGGACAGATGTAGTTTTCTTCACTGATAGCAAGAAACGCTGACCAGAGACCTGTTTCTGACAGAATCATTTCTAGATAGCATTGTAGGTAGGTGTTATTTTTCAAACAAGAATAGGAATGTACTGAGCTGAACAAAATTTTAGACTCAACTGTTGCAGCACCTCAAACACAAAGGTGACCACTCCACTGTTGAGAGTCCCCTGAGGCTGACCTTGAGGATCAAGTGGCTTTGCTTCATGGTCTTCCAGAAAGTGATGAGTGGCATTTAGATAAGAAATGGTGGTAGCCATGAAAAAGTATGCTGCCCAAGGAAAAACACAGGCTTGAGCAAAGATTGAGTAGAGAAAAGTTAAAGAAACATGACGGAAGAAATAATTCACCAGTACCATGCGCTCTCTCCATTAATTGTTAATAAATACCATTAAACTTATTTTATTAAAGATGTAAAAGAAAATGGTTAGCGGTGTAAATTTAGACTTTCATTTCTTTATTACGTTTTAGCAACAGCAATGTATTCATCTCTTCCTCATGGTGTCGAATTCAGTGCAGACCAAAGGCTATATGGTACTTTATAGAATTAATTCTATAATGACTGATTGATTAGGATCAATTAATTCTAAATTAATTCCAGGAAGTCATTTAGCCTGAGGTTCTAAATCAGACATCTGCTGAGTCTGCATTTGTAGGGCTGTCTTCTTCAAGCCTCTTTTCTCTTGCTTGGGAAAGAAAGTCACCAGTTCACTGTAGAGACGGAAGCAGAAGATTCTAGATCATGACCTTTAATTTCCTCAGAGAGAACCCGTTATAGACATCACAAAGATCTGCTGGTTACCATTGCATCCTTGGTGTTTCTCTGGATGATCTTCTTCTTCTACTGGACACTGAGGACCACTAAAAGTCCAGAGCTAAGATTGAATCTTTTTCTTCTTTTCTTTCTACTTCTTTTTTTCTTCCCCTTTCTCTTGGGTTTGATGTTCTTAGTTTACCTAAGTTTTTATCTAAGTTTTCTCAAATCATTTTAGAAGGAGTCATTGGGGTGAAATCAACCAAACAATTAATTCATTAGATGTTCTTTGAGATGGCTGGGGCAAGCTGTGTTGAAGAGAAACTACCATTATGAAGCTGGCATAATGTTAATGGAATACATAGAGTGTTATGAGTCCAAATTTTTGATGAGGAGAAACATCTCTGATGGATGTGTGTGTGAATAGTTGACACAATAAAAAATTATAGTACATTATGTAAATGCATATTTAGATCCTTTAAAATGTGCATTATTTACTTGAGAGTCAATATAGCCTTTTCTCCGGTGGTTATAATTTATTACAGAGCATCCATCTGGATTCATGTTGATGTTAATATAATACTGTGAATTAAAAGACACCACCAAATTGGATGCTTTTGGGGTCTAGTGCTCTCAATGCCCCAGGCCAGGAGCAACACAGTATCTGTTGGGAACACTCCAATCTGAATGGCTCTCACTACTAGTGTAACCGTTAGCTAGCAGCCAACCTGGTTTACAACAACTTGGGCTTTTCATGGGGATACAAGTAAGATGGAGAGGAAGGAAATGGATCTGTGATTGCCCACGCAAAGTTACCACAGACACATTTAGTGAAAGGATTTCCTAAGGGTCCAGTAATCACTTATGTTCAGGCAGATTGGCCTGGCCTCCCTCCTCCTCAGACTCCAGAAATTTCTAATTATATAAAATTATCTCTTTTAATTTGAAGAAGGAGAAGGCTAAAGTCTAACACAATTGAACATAAGGTTAAGTAAAAAAGGGTTCCTCCCTTTAAATCAGAGTTGACCAAGACTAGGGAGGAGAAGGTCAAGGTCATTACTGCAGAGAGGGACATGCCATACGACAGTGATGCATGGGGCCACAGCCCAGCGTCAGGGCAGAGACCTCTTAGGCACATACTTTAGTAGAGTGTATGTGAGTACATAAACAGGATGCTACAGGGGGGGGTGGTGGCCAGACCTGTATCTTTATGTTTTATTAAAATCTTAGGAAGAAAGCCATTTCTTCTCATGATTTCCAGGATCGGCCTTCCAAGTTCCAAGAACCATGTGTTGAACCATGTTATTCCACGCAGCCCTAACCACTGTCCTGACTTATTCCTCATCTGTGAACCACTGTAGATTCTCACAGCTTACATAGAGACATTAGCTCTTGCTTTTTGGTACTAGCCATCAGATCCTACTCTGTCCTAGGAGAGGAACATTAAAAAAAAAAAACCGTCCAGAGGTGACACAGCCATAAAATTTACTCCTCTAAGTGCTTCAAGATAGAGGCTTCTTCCCTGGCAAGAATGAAGGGCTTGCCCAAGCCCATAATCTGCAAAGTGTCATCTTCTGCCCATTAATCTATTAGGGGCAACAGGTGAGGTTCCAAGTTGTTTCTTCTGCTGGGCTGTCATGAGGAACGGCCACCCATCTGTCTGCAGGATCTAGATAAGCTCTTTGCAGAGAAAAGGTGGCTTTGAGAACTCCTGACTACTCTTGCTTAAAACATTATTTTTTCTTTTTTGATACCAAGATAAAGCTCCAAAAGGAGAAGAAATTATAAGAAAAAAAGTCCTACTCAAAACCAAAAAGCCCCCAACAAGGGCAAACGGAAGTTGTATTGTTTGGGTTGTCAACTACTGAGCTTCTTTAGAAATTCTAAACCAACCCCATACAACCCCGTGGCAGCCTACCTGAAACTGAGAAATCTATCCTAATGGCCCACAGCTATAATTGATAAATCATGCATGAATCAGGCCTGCCATTTACGAAAGCTGAGAAGTTTGGAGCTGCGTGATTTATGTTAACAGACAGAGGGAGGGAGGAATTGGAACTGCTACTTGGCACTTAGGATGCTGAGGTTTTCCTAAGGAACAAAGCATGTGACTCAAAGCACGCTAAGGCTCTTCAGATGGTTCTGAGACTCTCAGTCTATACCTCGAGTGTCACCGAGAAGCATGTGAAAGGCGCAGGAGGAAAGCCTCACATTTCGTGGTGCTCCTCTGCGAAACGGCAGCATTTCTGTATGACTGCTTCAGATGTGGTACCAGTAAAGCTACTGCATTGTTCCAAGATGGAGGCGTTGAATGAGTCTACTTGAATTTAAGCTGTCTTTCTGACTACAACACTTGAAGATCAGAGTGTTTGTCTCTTGGAAAAAAACAGATCTCCTCTCATCCAACAGAGGGAGGCCAAAGTTGTTTTATATTCTTTATCAATTTTAATTAATTTTAGCTGTTTCCTTTGACTCCATGAAGTTGACCTCTGACCTTTGCAGGCAGGCTGTGGCTCCCATGTGACCTCTCCCTCCATATCACACACAAAACCAATCAAGCAAGCAAGCAAGCAAGCAAGCAAGCAAGCAAGCAAGCAAGCAAGCAAGCAAGCAGTACATCACAGCTTCTAGAGAAAAATGTTCTGTGTTTTTCCAAAGCTCTGGGTTTTGGTCCCCAGCATGATGGAGGCCCCCTGTCTGGAGATCAGTGACTCTCAAACTTCCTAATGCTGTGCTCCTTTAGTACAATTCCTCAAATTGTGCTGAATCCCAACCACAAAGATGTTTTTGTTGCGACTTCATAACTGTAATTTTGTGACTGTTACAAAATTATAATGTAAATATTTTTTTTCATGTAGTATATTTGATATGTAATCCTTGTGAAAGGGTCAGTCAGTCCCCAAAGTTGTTGAGACTCACGGGTTGAGAAATGCTGGCGGAATGGATATTTGAAGGTCTGTGGTGATATTCTACTCTGTGCTGCAGAAGCTGCTGCAGACGTGCCATTAGCAAAATGGTAAAACTATGTTCAATAAAATCTTATTTCAAAATATAGGCCAGGTCTGGGTTTGACCTGGTATAGACTCGGTAGTTCTAGTCCTTCTCACATTCTCTCACCTCTGCAGGGAACCAGTCGGTCACTGTTCTCTTTGTCCCTTGTTTACAAGCCATTGTCAGGTCCTGGTCTTCTGATGCTCCAGGCTAAGGGAATGGCTTCCATGCCTCTACAAATCTCCTCTTCACCTCCCATGCCTCTTCCTCACCATTATTTAGCATGCCTTGCTCTGAGCTAGTTACTCCCATCATGTCATCCCAAGCATATATGTCAGAGTAGTAAGGCAGCACAGGATAAGGCCCATGGGTCTTAAAACAATAGACCTGACTGTCTGAGGCTCATGCAGCTTGCATCCCAGTACCCCTAGGAAGGGCAGTAAGAGAATGAAGAAAGGACAGACACACAGATACATGTACAGGAAATCTGGGATCAGTTACTGCCGCAGCCGAGAACTTGGTTTGTATTAGGTACAGCACTTGGGGAGGGGTTAGCAAATCTCAGAAAGAGATCTCTCTATGCCAGCAGTCTCCGGCTGTAACATCTGGGAGGAAGAAGCTGAGGTTGTTAGTCTTCGCACACACTGACCAGTTCTTCATAAACAGACTTCAGAGGGAAGCTTCACCATTTCACAGGACGATCCACAAACAGCATCTTGTAATTTGCTTCTCTTTTTTGCTACTGTTGTCTTTTGCTACTGTTATACTGCATTACAGAAGAGGATGCTGGCAGGCAAGTAAGACTCTGGAATTTATTCCTGTGTCCTCAGATCAGTGCTGGCTGTACCTAGAATGTATCATATACGAGGTTGGGAGTTGGGGACAGGGAGTAGAGTGCCTTTCTCTGCTAGTCTCCACAGCAGTATGTGGATATTAAAAGAACAGCTTCAGCATGCATCTGACATAAGGATCTCAGAACTAATTTTGCAAATAACCAAATACAATATTAGCAGTGGGGATGCCTTTGATCTTAGAGTTTAACTATATTCAATAACCTGAAAAGTTTCTTTTCTGAACAAACATCTTTCCTACCTTTGCCTAAGACTCAGGCTGTGAGACAACATAGATGTTTAGAACTACATGGCCATCTTGCTGTAGACACTTTTCTACTTAGAACTCTGAGTTTGGGTGTTAACTCTGACTGTTCACACCGGCCTCTTCTTTCTCCAGGTAGACACATCTGTCATTCCTACTGCCTTCTGATATATCCAGATTCTGGGCATGCCTCCTAACATAGGCACATGGAAACCATCACTCCTATGGAGGGCCCAGGGGTGTGGGCTAGTTTGACAGTTAACACAGGCTCACTACAAAAGTGGCTTTTCTATGACCAAGGGCATATTTTGGGAAAGTTTTCTATTTAGACACCTGGGTGTTAAGTTTCTGCTGCTATATGG
This sequence comes from Mus minutoides, assembly GCA_902729485.2. Lineage (NCBI taxonomy): Eukaryota > Metazoa > Chordata > Mammalia > Rodentia > Muridae > Mus > Mus minutoides. The sequence continues at coordinate 87,547 of CACVCL010027516.1, read as the reverse complement.
CTTATAAGGATGCACAAAGTCACTCTTTCCTGGTTCTCTCATTTTGAAATAGAACTTGAACAAAATACTCACTGAGGCCCATCCACTTTAAATTTGAGTGGGTCTATGGAATTCAGTATCAACAATTATGTTTACAAATAACTTAGTACAATTGATTCATAGTAATAAAATTAAAATCTAGAAGACTGGAAAACAATAGAGTACGAGCCTAAAAGAACATATTTTAAAAATAAGCTACAGGGAACATCTGGACTGTTGGCTAGCAGATCCAGAGTTTTATAGACATGGTGTATTCTGGGTTAAGGTCTGACGTAGAGCCCCAGCCTTTATCCTGACAGGGTTTCTGAACTGACCATATTCCCACACTAATTGCATAAGCTACCATGGTGACTGATGTGAAATGTGTTCAAATAGCACCCAACAGCTGTGGCTATCGCAGATATGAAGAGTGATAATTTAATAGGCAAAGTTGACAGGAATCCAGCTCTATGAAGGGAACTTAGACTTCTATGTAATATGCAAGTGAGACTATGAGACAAGAGATGAAGAATGACAAACACATCAAAACAATTTGAGGAAAAAAACCCATCCCATAACTGAAGGGATGATTATGTGGTTAGCAGGAGCAGGTGGGAATCATCTGAGGGGCTTCAAGACCCCTGGAGTGGCAGATTGAGTGTTGCAAGAAAGCTTTAGCAACCATATCTGTGCAGAAGCTATGGCTGCATGGATGACAGGTGCTGGGAATTGTGATGTTTCCAAGTCTTTATCTCTATTAAATATGAAGCAAGTAAATCATATCAATGAAAAGCAAGCAACATCCTTGTGCTAGTTGGTGTTTTTGTCAATTGGACACAAGCTACAGTCATCTGGGAAGAATGAACCTTAATTGAGAAGCTGTCTCCATTGTATTGGCCTATAGGTAACACTCTGGGGCATCTTCTTGATTAATGATTGATATAGGAGGTTCCAGCCCACAGTGAGTTGTGCTCCCTATGAGCAGTCTTGGGGTGTATAAGAATTCAGGCTGAGGCAGTCAGGGGAGCAAGCCAGTAAACAGAACTCCTCCATAGTCTCTGCTTTAGTTCCTGCCTCCAGATTCCTGCTTCGACTTCACACAATGGTGGATTGTAAACTCTAAGGTGAAATAAACTCTTTCCTCTCCAGGGTTGCTTTTGATTAAGGTATTTTATCACAGAAATTAAGGTAGCCCTGCAACTGCAAAGCCAAAGGCTAATTTTTAGCGCTTCTCCTTGCCAACCATCAGGCTGACCACATTTTAAGATTGTGCTGTTGAGTGTGATTGCTACAGGTTACTTCTGAATGCCCTCCTGAATGTGAAGTCTCTTTAGTTATACTGCAGAATTAGAGTATTTCTTCCTCATATTAGTGAATTTTATTCAAGAGGAGGAAGTGTTGGTCCAGCATGTAAAGTCTGGTACCATCTGGCTCTAGTATCCACTGTGCTGGGCCAGCCTCTCCTGGTCCTCCTTTCCTTTGGTGGATATCCTCTGTTCTATGTGGATTATAGAAAGCAACTGCTGTGGATTAAAACTGCACAGAGTTTTGGATAATCTGCAGAAAGCGGCTTAAACTTTCGAAACTGGCACACTTCTTTTTATAAGTGTGTAATAGCACTAAAAAGAAGACTGTTCTGAGGGTTAGAATGAATATATAGAGGTACTTAGTCAACCCACACATTCAACAAATGTACTGATAATCTGCTTCAGGCTAAACAGGATGCGAACTAGACTGGAGATATTTATTATCCTTCCGCTATCTCTGGGAATGAGATGTATGAAATGTAATACAGAGTATAAAGTGGCGTCAGGAAACTGAGACTCAAGAGCTGAACTGTTTACGAATGAAGCTGCGCATATACACGGTCTCAGTGACAATCCTCCACAGGGTCATGTATTTGAACACCTGATCTCCAGTAGGAGGTACAGCCTTGCTGGAGAAAGTACTTCACTGGGGGAAGACTTGAAGGGTTTATAGACTTCTATTACTCTCTGTGTTCTGTGTGTATGAAAATGTCACCGGCTTGCTTCTTGCTCCTGCCATGTCTTCCCCTCCATGACGGACTCTATCCCTCTGGAACAAGAATAAACCATTTCTTTCTTAAGTTCCTTTTGCTTGTGGTATTTCCCCACAGCAACCGAAAAGGTAACTAATACAGAGTTACTAATTCAAGGTTCAGAGCATGGACTGATGATGGCTTTCTCAGCTTGCGTTTTACCTGTGCTCTGTAAGGGCTAAGAGCAGAACCAACTCATGGACTGGTGAGCATGGCTGCCTGCTGCCTAGTTCTCCAAGCAGCTTAGCTCCCGTCTCTCCTTCCTGTAATACACAGGTCTGGTTTTCTGCCCACCCTGCTGTCCTCATCCTTTCTTCTGTAAGTGGAGTTCTAACATTTCTTTGGAGAGCTCTGCTCCCTCAGCCTTAGGTTATGTGATTAGCAACCCTGATACCTGGTTCTGATGGTGGTTACGGACGACAGGCTACCATGAGACATCCTATTATCTTGCTGGTATAAAAGTTGTCTAAAAGGTGAGCAAATGATCCTGGTTAGGCCAGTCAGCGCCTGGTGGTAGGCGCTTTCCTAGATGTGTTGTAGGAAAGCCATTTTTTTTCCCTTTTGGATTATCAGGGTAGTGGAAATTAAGTGTGAAGTTGTTCACACTCTGTATGCTACAACATGAGGACACAGTCTGTGAATGGGGCTCACAATGAGAGGGCGGGAGGGGCAAGTTATAATCTGTATACTTGATGTGTGTGCACTCAAAGGCACACTCTCCTAGATTTTTTTTTCAGTTGCTTAACCTAACCTGTTATCTTTTGTGGCTAGTCAATGGAAGGGTGGTTAAGCAATTTGGTTGGAATTCTCAAAGAGTCTTTATTAACACAGTTCACTGTCTAGTACTTAGCTATAATCAGCTTTTATTATAGTGCTCGGGAATCTGGGGGTTTAGGAAGATCTAGTGACATTCCCTAAAGATGACAAGGTTTTCTAACTATGTCAACAGAAGGTGGCCACAGAACTAATGATAGCCTAAGATCTCCACCAGCTGCTCAGCTGGTGCTGGTACTGTCCTCTGGTTATGTATCTCCTCCCCATCAATGATGTCTGCTCTATTAGGTAGACTGGCAGGGATGGCCTTTTGAGCTTGGCTGTTTGGGCCTCTATTCTTAGTGCCAGACAAAGGCTCAACTATGATTTGATGAACTGACTCTGTAAGCAGCAGACCCCTTTAGTGAGAGCCATAGATAAAGAAGGCTCCTCTAGGTGAAGTCTCTGACATGAAGTGATGGGCTATGTGCTCTACTTCGGAGTTCACTCTTCTTCCACATTAGAGGTGGGGGGGGGGGCGGGGGGCATCACAGGGAACCCGGGTCTGCTCTCTTCCCCAAGACCATTTTTCTTTTCCAGCTTGTTCTAGGTTACTTCTAGATCAAGAGTAGACAGCAGGTCAGGAGCAAGAGGGTGTGAGATCATTTCAAGAATGCAAACACAAAGAGAGCAACGAGGCTTCTCAGGGCAAGGGGGAGTCTGGGAGAAAAATGCCACTTACTGGACACACACTGCATTCCAAGTCCCTCTGTCCACAGCACAGGGCAGTTCACTCTCCTCACTCCAATGCTTTCCAATTATGTAAAAGTGGGAAAACAAAGGCCCACCAAGGACAAACGACAGCCACAGGCTTACATAGAGCCCACATGGCTGGGAAGAACTTGGAACTCTATTGTGGCCAACTCCACAGCCAGGCACAGAGCCTTGCCAGTCACTACCTCCTTCTGTTTAAATTACTTTTTCGGAGGTCAAATGGTTTATTTCCTTTTAGACTTTCTGTTCCAGGCCTCTTACTGCTGAAGGAGAACGCCAGGCAGCTCTGATGTTCTCACACGTGCTTTTCATGTAAGCAGACAGAAGTTTGGGGAAGATACAGAGAAGCAGCTGATATAAAGAAATGGCAAACAGTGAATGTAAATTTTATGTGGAACTATAACTAAAAAAACTTGAGTTCGTGGATGATTAAATGCACCTGTGCTCCCAACACAAAGGACACAGCCCGGAAGAGTGACTCTCTGTGTTCTTGCAGTCGTTTGGACAGGACAGAACAGTCCTCCAGACTGTGTTCCCTTGCTCCATGCGTGATAGGCTGGACTACTTAAACATTGCAGAAGCTCAGCTCCAGGCAATGCAATGCACTTAACTTGAACATGATTTATGATTCTGTCAATAGGGGAGCCTCAAACCTGCACTGATGCCTAAATGTGAGCTTTATATTCAAAACAGCAGTTGGGGGAAGGCAGAGAAAGGGAAGGGGAGAGGGAGGGAGAGACAATTTCACATAAAGAGAAGATACAAGTTCAATTTCAAATTTTTGTTTTTGTGCTGAAAAAAAAACCAACAAAACCCTAGTAATGATTCTTAAGCATGGAATCAAGGGAAGATTAAGCTAAATGAGAAAGAAAGGGCTGCTCAGGGACTCATTTGATTATAAAGCCAGTTACAGTTGCTGTATCTGGTATCAGTGAGAGGACTTGGCTACAGCTACCATGTATATGTGGACATGGCTCTGGGAATCCCTCTTTCTCCTTCAGTTGCACAACCCTGCCACAGACATACATAGAGGCAGCTTTCTTTGTCGGGATGAGTGTGGATATGGGGTCCACTAAGCTAATCACCCCATTCTCATTGTGCCTCTTGAAAAGATTAAGGAGCCAAGTGGTCCCCTGCTCTAACCTGTCCTCCCTGGACAGCATATTAGCATGAGCCCACTACAGAGGAGCTCTCTTTAAAGTTTCCTGCAGGATGACAAATTAACCCAGCAGGGTGTCCCACACATCTATCTTCATACAAATTATTAGTGTAATAGAGCTTTGAGTTATGCATTTATCTGGTAATTATTGAACAGTTACACAAAACCAAACTGAGCTGCCCTGGCCCTTTATGAGGATCGCTCAGTGGGTGGCCTTACAGTTAATTTAGGATGGTTCTCCACTCTGCAGCTCACTTGCAGACAAATTAGCTAAACAGCCTTCTCCTTTAAATATTTTCCATGTCACAGTGAAACTCTTTACAATACAATAAAGGTACAGTTTTAATTACACGCTTCCTGACTTTTGTTTAGCTGTAGTTTTAAAACATTTGCTGGCTCTGGTTTTTCCTTTGGCTGGGCAGTAATAGCTGGTTGTAAGTATCTGGCTAATGAATTTAATAATTTCCTGAACTGATACTTAAGGAGCTTTTGCTAAAATGCTGCATTTCCTCTCTGCTGTCCAGTACCCTCCAGGCCCGTGGACGAGGCTTCCCCACGAAGCTGGACACTGCACTGCACGTGCACTCACTCTGTGTTCCCAAATCTCTCCTGTCTTGCCCACGCCCCAGAGTGGAGCTTGTTAGGTTTGTGATGCCTGGATTTGCAAAGCCACTGGAGTCATTCCTCCTGGAGAAGGGCGACGTCATGTTTTCCCAGATGACAAACTCCAATAATAAATACACACCATGCGTCTGTCTGCTGGCAGGGGCTGTCGGCCCGTGTTTGCAACAGGTAGTTAATTACTTCTCATTTTCTTGAGATGATTCAATTGCAGGAACCCAGGAGAAACAAATGAGATTCAGTCGAGCATCAGCTAACGGGTCCACAGCTAAGTTCACGAAGCTTTCCTAAACAGCCAAGAAGTTTGCAGATGACAGGGGAAAGCCTGAGAAACCACCCCTTGGGGTCTTGTGCCAACAGAGCAGGGTCATGGATACAGTGGCAGGCCCCCAGGGTGTATCTCTCCTTCTAGCTTGTCAGTAGATGGAAACACAGTAGTACAAGCAAATAAGTGCCTTTTAAAAGGGTCCCACAATTTTGAGCTAATTTTTCCTAATACTAAGGTAGAAGGTTTTTTTTTAAAATTTTTTTAAAAATTTATTTATTTATTTATTTATTGATTGATTGATTGATTGATTGCAGTGGTATTTTGCTTGCATGTATTCTGTATGAGGGTGTTAGATCTCTTGGAACTGGAGTTACAGAGAGTTGTGACCTGCCACGTGGTTGCTGGGAATTGAACTAGAGTCCCCTGGAAGAGCAACTATACTCTTAACCTCTGAGCCATCTTTCCAGTTCCAAGGTAGAAATTCTAAATTGAAACCAAATAGATACAAATACTGAATACCTGCACATTCAAGGCACTTCTACAAATACTTCAAAATACACGTTCCTGAACATTACTAATAAGTTATTATTATTATTACCACCAAACGGGGTGGGAAGGACTTCCCGTTAGTTCCTATACGCATTCATTCATTTATTTGAGGAATATTTATTGAGTGCTCATAAGGTAGAGGGAGGGATTCAGTGATGAGCAGCAAAAGACATGGTAGCTGCCGTTTAGAAATCACTGCCTTCAAGTTAATCTCTCCTTCCCTGTTGGCTTCTTACTGTCTGTGCCTGCTACAAACCCATACTCCTTCAACCATTCATGGTGACCTTGATTTCTAGGAGGATGGTCTTCATGCTCATAATTCTCTGCAGTGCATTTTTCTTGGCCAAACTGGGAGATAGAGTTGACTTTGGCCACTCAGATGTTTCATCACAAGGAGCTTAGAAATCTTTTCGAGCATGTAAAGTTTAGAAGGCCTTCCCAATCAGAGACGAACATGACTCTTTGAAAGCTGCACAACAAAACTTTGGTTTGTGTGACTATTAGTTTTGCAATTTCTTTTGTGTGTGTGTGTGTGTGTGTGTGTGTGTGTGTGTGTGTGTGTGTGATTGGCATTGTTTAATATCAGGGAAGTGTAATGGATCACACAATAAGATTCCATTCATAACTGGAATAAAAAAGATAGTAGTGCGGCTTGAATAGTGTATGCAGCAGCTGGACCTTGCCTCACTGGTGGAAGTGTAAATAATGGATCTACCTTGAAAATCAGTGGCAGTTTCTCAATAAATTCAGGAATAGTGCATACAGGAGGGGCAGCTTTCTGAATTCTACTTTTTAGTTATTTCACACTCTCAGGTCAGGGTTGTTTCATTGGTAAGTATATACAGATATTCTCAAATCAAAAATAAAATCCAAACTCAGAAGCGCACAGCGCCACACTCAGAAAGGCCCGAGTTATAGAAGATAGCATCACTTAAGCATTTAGGCACAGGGCATTCATTTTTGTTTACATAGAAAACAAAATTCTGATGACTATTTTAATTTGATGAATACAATTTTTCAATACTCCATTTTGACGAGTATGTGGTGGGGTCCTTTGGCTTTGATCTGCTTTCCTCTGCTTGTTTCTGGAGGTCTTGTGTGACTATTATTTTGGTATATGTTATGAATAGTCTCAGAATTGTTTTGCATCTAAACTGTTCTCTCTCTCTCTCTCTCTCTCTCTCTCTCTCTCTCTCTCTCTCTCTGTCTCTCAGACACACACACACAAAGATGTGGTGTTTAGCCACACCTGCAATCACTTCATTTTAATTTCATAGTACCTCGTTGTCTAACAAAATTATTTGTTTTCAGTTTCTCTCTATTTTGCATACTGATAAACAGATGGCAAAAGGCTTGAGATGGGGTTAAGCATCATGCTTGTTTGTACTCTGACAATGCCAAATGCCATGGTATTTCCCCATGAGGATGCCCTTCTTTGTCTTGCCTGGCATCTGCTGCCTCTCCTAGCACAGTGTAGGTCAAGTCCGTTTTCTAAAACGCTTGGCACTGTGCGTTTCTGAGTTTGGATTTTATTTTAGATTTGAGAATATCTTTACTGACCAAAGAAACAACCCTAACCTGAGAGTGTGTAATATATCAAATATTGAGCACCAAGGTGATACACAGGCTGTATCTCCTCTGTGCTCACAAGCCTATACTTTGAGCATTTTTGATTTCAGACTTTCAGATTAGGGTTGATCAGACCACCATACAACTTCTGGCTCTTCTCTCCCCTCAGCTGCCAAGTGGTAAGTACTCTGGGGATCAGTCAGGCTGCACTTGCTCTGTCTATTCAGGAGCTGTAAGAGTACCTTGTTTGTTGTGAGCACTTGGTAAACATTTGTGGGAAAAATTAATGGGTCACCAGATGGTACCAGGAGTTTTCAAGTTGATTTTAACGTGTAGAAAAGCCAGAATGGCTTAAAAAAATGTTTGAAGTGACTTTTGCCTTACAGAAACCATGCCTTTGCTAGAAGCAAGAGACTAGAGGCTAAGGGTAATGAAGAAAGAAGATACACGAGTTGTTAAGTTTAGCTATAGAACAACTCAATGTGATAACACAGGCTACACATGATTATCAAAATAGCTAAATGGCCGCATCATGTCTTGGACTAACTAAATAAGAGGACAAACTAAAGATTTACATGAAGGTGGCTTTCCCCATCCCCTAGTGGCAGAGGAAATGTTAGGAGATACTGAACAGGAAACTAAAGAAGATGAATTGTGGTCTTGGCTCTGGCCAGCTCAGATTTCTATCTGTAAGGCATACCAAGTTCATAAGAAACTGTTAATATATTACTCCATTATCTACTAATTCATACAATCCCAATTTTATACATATTGATGATTATATTCAGCTAAAAATCGATATCTATACCTTGGACCCTCCCTTGTAGCTAGAGCCAATCATATAGTATAGTTCAGACCACGTGACCATACAGAAGGTAACAGTTGGCTAATGGGATGTTTCAATGGGTCAAGGTGCTTGCTGCCAAGCCTTAAGAACCTACTTTAATTTTTGAGACCAATGTGGTAGAAGGAGAAACTTGTGCAATGTGTCTTCTAACCTTTATGCACATTGTATATCATATATGCTCACGTATCCACAGTAAATAAATGTGAAAAGAGAAGAATTATAAGTGGTTATGAGCTAGTACCTCATAATCTCCTTTCTTTTAGCTGAAATGTCGATGGAAGGCAGGAAGGAGTGTGGTGGTCATACTGAGAAGAGGCACCTTCCGACTCCTGGCTTTGCTAGTCTGTTCTGAGTTACTATAACAAAATATCTAAGGTTGGGTGCTGGAAGAGATACTTATATGCCTCTAGATTCTGATGACTTGTAATGGCCATGCAGGTGAAGGTCCCCTGGCTCTTTCATAACATGACAGAGAAGCAGAGAGAGAAATGATCACATACAGAAGTGTCACATGTATAAGAAAGAGCATAAGAAACCAGTGAGGAATCAGGCCTAAGCCTTTTCTAACAACTCTCCATCAGGAATGAATCTATTCCTATCCATCAGACCTTGACCTTTCTCAGGAGACAGTATTAGTTTACTCTTGAAGGAGCTTCTGACATAATTACCTTGCACTAGACTTCATCTCTTAAATGTACCAGGAATCACACACAGCAACACTGGGGACAAAAGTTCCACCACATGACACTTTAGGGAACCAACCATATCCAAATCATAAAGAGGACTTTTCATTCCTTGGTATCATTTGGTGTCATAATATAACAGAATTATACTAAGAGTTAGATTTTATTTTATTTTATTTTTTCCAAGGACTCTACCTGGGCCAGCATGCCCTGCACACTGGAGACTTGCAGCCTACTATTGAGATATAGCCACAACCATTTTTAAAATTTATTTTTAAATTTTACAATATGATCTCACTAAGTGACCCAGGTTGGCCTTAAACACATTCTATTGTCTACCGAGCTTTGAAGATTCTCCTCTCTTTGTCTCTTGCTGCATTATAGGCATGTATCACCAAGCCTGGCTTATAATTCTCTTAAGTCATGACTTAATGGTACTTTTCTGATACCCGTGGACACATTGTTAGGTTACATCGAGACACATAGGCCAGATGATTCCTAGAGTCCAGTTGTTTGCATTTGGCCTCCCAGTCTCTCTAAAGCACAGTTGCTTTCCTTAGTGTGAAGTATTAAAGTGTCATTTCTCATTACTTTTGAAAACACAAGGCTTTTGGCAGAAAGATAAGCTTCAAGAACTCTCATATCTTTAAGAAACTTTAAAATATCATTGATGATTACTGCAAATAATTCTTAAATGGAGTCAGAAAAAGGTTGGAACAATGGATTAGCTAGTGAAGGCTCTTGCTGTTAAGCTTGATGACCTGGGCTTAATGTCTGGATCCCATATTGTGAAAGGAGAGAACTGATCCCCAGAAGTCACCGTCTGACATATACACCCATAGCTATACACACACAGACACACACATGTGCTCATGCATGCATACACAAAATAAATAAATATAAAAAGAGTCAGATAAACGTTTGAGGGCTGAGTTTCATAACCTGTGTGTTGCATCCGAATGTGGAATCATATGGCTAAATGTGGAGGTTGTGCAAAATTGGCAGTCCTAAAAGGTCTGCATCAGCAAAAAGTAACTCAAAATCAAATAGGCAATGAACCCAAGGTGTTTCTGCAGTGTTCGCCTGGGTCAATCACGAGACTCTACCGCAGCCTTGGTTCTGAGTGCATGTGTGCTTTCCATTCCACAAGGCATCCATGCCACACACCTGTGAATGCCACCTGTGAATGCCACCTGCGACACCTCAGTTCTGAGCTGAGACTCTTGAATGCCAGCAATTGAAATGTTCTTATATACAAAGGCCTCTGCTCTTTCAGAAGCAAAGTGATTTTATTATGGGAGACAAAGAATGTTTTCCTACGAGTGTTTCTCAGTATGTAGGTATCATATTAATAAATATTTGGATTACATTGGAATATTTGGCTTTAAAAGTTGTTTGAATTTCTGACTTGAGCTATCTAAAAAGTAATTTAATGACTTCTTGCTTTAAGTTAGGACAAATTTCCTAACAATTTATGGAATGAAATTAAATATATGTGTATTATATATACACATATGTGTATATACACGTGTGTGTATGTGAAAGAAAGTGTGAGGTGGCATTCTTTGCATGAAGGACATTAAAGTACTGATTCACTCTAAAAATAATGAAGATGCTTTATACCCTGCAGAGTCAAATACTCCACCAAAATTTAATTCTATGTGGAAAAATTAATAAACATATCCACCTAATTTATGACAAATTTGCCTTGGTCTTTAATATATCTTATTTATTTATTTATTTATTTATTTATTCATTATATTTATGTAATATAATATATATTAACTAAAGAATTGTTTTAAGTAATTTTTATGGTTTCTCATCAGATACTGTTAGACTTAGACCCAAGGTGTATAGAGACTTCTAGCTAAAAAGAGGATGTGAGTGAAACAGGTTTCAGAACTGAATTAGATCCCTAGACAAATTCACAGCTTTTGAAGCAACAGTGTGAAGAGCAAAGGTTTTCTTTTCAGTTACTATGGGTAAACTACATTTTCGTGATTGGACACATTATAATGGTTATGACTTTAAGTAATGGTAAAAGAAAGTCTTGGTGATTGGACACATTATAATGCTTATGACTTTAAGTAATGGTAAAAGAAAGTCTTGGGAGATTCAATCTTTAGCTTAAAGTGCCCAGTAAATGTAACAGTGACAAAAATGACAAAAAATTGCTTCATTGAAATTTAATAACTTTTCTTATTCCAGATTATTCCAATATAATTTAACCCCTTTACATGATTGTAACTAAACAGGAAATAGGTGTCAAAGTCTTATTCCCAGGATATGGCTGGTCCAACTGAGGCCACAAGGCTAAGCAAAATATATCAAAGCCACAAAGAAAGCCACAGTCAGAGAGGAGATTAGACTTAGGAAACCACATGTCTCTTGTTTATAATGCACACAGTGAAGTGGTCAGAAGAGCATAAACTAAAACCAACCCTAGCATCTAGTACCAAAGACTTAGATCATCACACACAGTTTTCTCTAGATGACAGGCTGTGGTCCTTCACCAGCTTCGTTGCTCCTAAAGAAGCATGTAGAAGATTTTACGTATGTGCCTGCTGTTTCTTCTGGAGTATTGAGAAGTTACCAGAGTGTGTGTGAGGATGGGTGTAGGGGGTGAATTTCTTTTGAGTGTGTATTTACATGAACTTCAACTACCTTTAATTTATTCATTATGTTAAAGCCCACTAGGTGAGGGGAAACGATGTAAAATATGTGAGAGATGCTTGTCTCTAGATAATCTTATTTCAGGTGGGGACTGGACTTGAACATGAACTAATGGAAAACAAAGGCAGAGGAGATGCAGGCTGTAAAGGAGGAGATACAGGGAGGGCATAGCTAAGGCAGCTTTGTGTCTAAAGAAGCACAAGCTGAGTACCCAAAATCTAAAAGCAGCAAGGTTGAAATGTGCAAAGCCCTAGACTTTCTGAACACTGACAGGATACAAGTTCATCACAGTACACCTGACCCCATGTGCTAAAATTGCCTGCAGGTTGTATGCATAAAACATATTGTGTAAGATATAAGACTGTATATCTATCATCTATCTATCTATCTATCTATCTATCTATCTATCTATCTATCATCTATCTATCTATCATCTATCTATCTATCTATCTATCTATCTATCTATCTATCTATATTGTGTGTGCATGTATGTATGTATGTATGTATGTATGTATGTATGTATATAGTAGGTATTATATTGTAGTAGCCGAGATATCTCAAGACAACCATTATGATACCGTGTCTCTCTATCAAGGTCCAATTTTTCCGCCTTTACTTTGCAGTGTTTACACAGAAAGGTTTTCCTTGTAAATGAGACTCACCACATCCCCAAATACAGTTTAGTCTTGCAGTTGAAAATAGAGCCATCTTTTTGTTGGCCAAAGTGACCTTGCTTTACTCTAGCTTTGTTAAGAGATCAGGCTTCTGGCATGAGACTGAGATGTCTCACACTCACTGACTGTTACTTGTCATGGGGAGTGTTAGGGAAGGCAGCACAAATCTTGCAGTCTGGTGTCAATATACCATGTGATTCTGTCAAGAAGGCTCATTGCATATATACTGGGAGCCAGGCTCTTGTGCTCTTGGAACCTGACAAAGGACACACATTGGCTGGAGTTTACTGTGTCTGGCAACGGTAACTTTGAAGAAGCACAGGTATCTGAGGATGCCCTCGCATGCACATTCTCCTCCCTGCTAGCCTACTTCGTGCTTAATGAGGCCTTTCACTCCTCAAACTTGGCCTCATCTTGCAATACTAACCTTCCTCTCAGATGGGTATTGTTGCAGGCATGAACTTTCCAAATGGTTCAGAGGAAAATGGAAGGGAATATAGAGCCCACAGTGACTGCTCCATCCAACTTAAGGGACAGAATCTCAACTTAAAAATATCTCAACTAACAAATGCTGTAGTTTGCTTGTCTTAACTCTTAGCATAGAGATGCAATTGAAGGGTATCATTACCCTACTCCAAGGCCTATTTCAGACCACTAACGGGGTAGGAGGTGGTTAGTAAGGATGGGTACACTCTCAAACTTCCCAGAAAGGAGAACCAAGGATGCTGGGACTTGTCTTGAATTCTGGTAAAAACAAGGAATCTTTGGTATTCCACAATTCTTAATCTAGGTTTCTATTTTTTCCTCATATACATTTTAGGAATATCAATGTGAGCAGGATGTCAGAGATCCATGTGGTGTGTGCTAAGGAAGTCTTTTCTGGCTCAATGCAGTGTGGGCTATTTTAGCAGACGTGATTATTCACCATGCTCGTGGGATAGGTATTAGGTAGCCACTGTATTTCACAGAAACACAGCTTGAAGCCAAGACACACAGTAGGCACTGTTGGTAGTTTTTAAATAAGGAGTAATACATGTATATTGCTTATGCCCTTTAGAGTTTCCAAAAATACTGCTCTACTGTAATTTTCACATAAGAATATGAGTTTGAGAGGAAAGGTTCCTTCTCTGATGGCATGGCCCCTTGCATTGTTTGTTTGTTTGTTTGTTTTTCGAGACAGGGTTTCTCTGTATCACCCTGGCTGTCCTGGAACTCACTCTGTAGACCAGGCTGGACTCGAACTCAGAAATCTGCCTGCCTCTGCCTCCCGAGTTCTGGGATTAAAGGCGTGCGCCACCATGCCCGGCAGCCCCTTGCATTGTTGAGTACAATATAAACCCAGAAGGTATCCAGGAACGCAGAGGCAACCTCCACAGCCTTCCTGCCGCTGCCATGCTGTTCTTCCCCAGCCACACTGCCCTGTTAGACTATGAGTTTTTCGTTTGTTTGGAATAGCCGCCATGCCATGAATCTGCTAGATTCAACTTCAAAGCTATCCATTCTTTCAAGTCTCTTCATTTGATACAAAGGGATAGTAGCCTACTACAACCAGCTTTTCCTGATGCTCATTTCCTTTCTCCTGTTCTGTTTTTCAAGGGCAGGAAACACTGGCCCCAGTGTCCAAACAGAGACAGGTACTCAGTAAATCTTTAATGAACAAATGAAGGAAATTCTGCATCCCCCTCCTCTGACATTCATTTAGCATTTGACTATGTTAAACTGACCATAAAAATGATATGTAAAATATATATCTTCCTTATAACATAAATATTCTGACTTAAAATGGCTTCATAGCTCTCATTTCCTGCTATAGTTTAGATGCTCAACACATGTTAATGATAAGAGGATGTAATACTAACTAGCTTAATAGCTTACTCAGATGGGAATTCTCACTTCTATATAGAATGTATAATATGTGTATAGAATGTATGTGCATATGCACATATGTATGTTTGTATATAGGGTAAGCATCTGTGGTTATACCATAGATACAAATGTGGAACAGTCAGGGATCCTGATGAGAACATTATATTAATATATAAGGATGAAGCAATTGAGTTTCTTGACATAGTAATTGCTTCCCGGGGCAGAGCACTTTTTTTTTTTTTCTAAGTGAGAGTTTTCACATGTGCTTTGTGTATCCCTCTCAACTACAATATTTCCTTTCTTGGGACTATGACAGTATTCATAAATGGATTCAGATTCACAAATGGATTCAGCATGCCTAACATGAGCCAATGCAAGAAAAATCAGTCTTCCCAGGTATATGACAAAGTAGACACCATAACTTTCCAGGGTGTATTTTCATGTCAGCTAGTAGATAACGGACCTAAAGGACAATCTGATCGAGGGGTGCAAATATGGTCACAGTGAGTCATATTCCTACTGTGGGAGTTTTATAAATAAACTAATAAATATTTTCATCTTGCAGTAGGATCAAGTTAAGTGATTTGCTGACATCCTTTTGGGGTTTAAGGCTTGTCTTTAATGTGAAATACAAATCATATTTCTTGTGGACACATTTTAATAATAAACTTAAAAGCACATGAGACTGAAGTAAGAAAGGCATTGCAATGAAAACCAGACAAACTATCTACCACTTCAAAAGGAGGAAATGAAGACGACTCGTCAGCGCCCTGATGCAAACAACCTCAACACAGAACGCCACGTATCTGTAGAGACTCAGTAAGGACAGGAGTCTGAAACACATTTGTCACTTGAAAAATAGGTAACTGACCACATGGAAAAACCACTCACCAAACACCTACACACAAGGCATGCACACATACAGCTTGAGGGAACATTTGATTTTGGCCTACTGCCCCTCAAACCAAAAAGGCTTGTGCCTTATAACTTTAGAGCAATAGACTGGATGCCAAAAACTCTTTGGTCCCTAACATTCTAAGACTATCCCTCAAATATAAGAATTAGATCACTTATTGCCTCAGAATAGTTATAGGGGAGTCCTCACTGTCTCCCCACTTTGCTAGTTTGATCTCAAGTTTATGACGTAGAACCTATGGATCTCTGGGGGAGCGACTCACCTCTGGGTCCTGTAATGACAGGTCGGTGATGCTGTGTGAATGCTGTTCCCAGGGAGGAGGTCTGCGAAGGGGAGGGGCTGCTGAAACCAGACTTCTCAGACTTCTTCAGTGTGCTTGGAGATGGCAAGCCTGGCAAGAAGGGGTGATTGGTGAGGTAACTTTACTCTACAGAGCAACAACTTGCGTGACCCAAAAAGACAACACTTGGGGGGGGGGCAGGAGGGGAAGAATAAAATGGAATCATCTGTAAATAGAAATTTGTATTAAATTGCTTTGAAATTTGTCACAGGAACAAATCAGTAACAGAATGATCCCCTTTCAGGTGGTTCTGTAAGTTATTTTAATTTATTGTTTCAAATCACAGTCCATTTGGGGACTGTTGATCTTCTCTCTATGGGGTTTTTCTGTATCTTGGGTCTTCAGTGTCCTCTGCAAAAGACCTGCATGTTAAAAATCTTCACATCCAAAGTAGTTCTACTGGGAGGAGGGTGAGCCTTTAAGAGGCAGGTCAAGGGGAGACTACTGAGTGAGTTCCTAGGATCTGATCCCTTCCTCTCTCGCTCTCTCTTGCTTCCTGGCTAAAGAAAAGCAGTTTTACTTATACTCTCCCTGCCTTGCCTCCAAGCACGAGTGAGTCTGGGAGGTCTACCTGATCATGAACTAGATCCTCTAGGACCAATATAATTCTCTTCTTTTCAAAAACTTCATTTCTTTTTTTGGTACTTGTTATAGTAACAAAAATCTGACTTTCACAGGCTTCAACTTTTCCAGTGACTCTGTCACGTGTCTGTGACCTTTGGGACCCTTACAAAGAAGGCTGCCTAGGCACACAAAGGCAGCCTCACATGCAATCATTTTGTCTTGTCAGTAACCTTATTTCAGCACCAAAGCATTTTTCTACACTTTAAATAATTTAGCTTTTTTTTAACATAAAAATGCCCTTGATAATAGCAGCTCAGATGTGCTTTCAGTGAATTATTTATAGAACAGGAAAAGAAAAGATAAAAGTAAAAAAAAAACACACCAAAAATCCTTAAAATACGAGCAATTGGGACTGGTTCAGTAAATATGCTCTAACCAATGAAAAGACTACTGTAAAAGAATAACAACACGGGAGATATTTATAATATAATGTTGACTGAAAAGCCAATTACAATATGGGATGTTGTAGTACATCAATCACAGAACGTACAACATAATTTGTGTCTTTTTTTTCTATGCAGAGAAAGAACTGGAAGCTGTGCGTATAGTGTAACAGTGGCTCCTCAGCGAGTTAAATTTCTGTGGTTTTCCTTGCTTCCTTTTGCTTACTTGCCCTTCCTATGATGAACATATATCATCCTTATGCTAAGAAAATATAAGAAAAGCTTGTCTTAAAGAATAGCATTTTTTTCTACAGTGTCTAGGGTTTTCACAGCATGTTAAACTTAGGAAATGCGTTGGAAAGAAAAATACTGGGGAAAGAATGGGAAAACAGTCCCTTGTAATTACTGGATTTGTGGTGTTCTCAGCAACTGTGCTGACAGACACAACTGGAGTCATCTATTCATTTGGGGGGCGTGACAGGTAAGACAACAGAAATTTGGGCATATAATAAAGGAAATGACGTCAAATCTCCTTATCACAGGACAAATCTGGGATCTGAAGTTTCCAGCATAAAATGGGTCTGCACAGCATCAGAAAAAGAAAAAAAAATCATTTAAACATCTCTACCTATGGTTTTTCCACACTGATCTGAGAATTACTTGGGCAAAGTAGTAAAATAAGTAATTGGTCTATTGATACTAGTATGTAACTGTCACTGAGTAATTCCCAGTACCGTGAACTATAGTATTTTTATATGGA
Source organism: Mus minutoides (assembly GCA_902729485.2). Classification (NCBI taxonomy): domain Eukaryota; kingdom Metazoa; phylum Chordata; class Mammalia; order Rodentia; family Muridae; genus Mus; species Mus minutoides. The sequence goes on along the minus strand of CACVCL010027516.1, from coordinate 70,011 downwards.
GAGGCTATACAACATGTCTGTTGTTTTTTTGTTAAATCAGAGATTAATGTTATCCTATAAAATGATATCCAAATGCATCTGAGTATGAAGTGTGTCTGTTTAGGTCTTCTCTAAGTTAAATATGTTGATCAAAGAGTCTAAAATGTACTGAAGGGCCCCAAAAGATTCTCTCTCTCCCTCTCTCTCTCTCTTTCTCTCCCTCCATCCCTCCCTACCTCTCCCTCTCTCTTCTTTAAACTCCATGTACAGCTTGCACTTTTACCTGTGACTTCAAACACAGATGCTTTGGTATAACAAAACTCATGATTTTCATCTCAAGAGAAGAACAAACTAGTTAGTACATTCCTAGTCAGATGCAAGTGCACAATGGGTAGCTGTGTGATTTCATGCTATTCATACTCCTAAGTCAGATCAATTCTAGGTCAATCCATGTTTGATTGATTTGAATTAAAAACAAATCTGTCAGTCCTGGCGACATCCATTATATTTGTTGAAAAGGCCACAGACCACATCGTACCAGTGTGCTAACAGCTTGGGTACACTGAGGTCGTAGGTGAACGATCACTGCCAGTGACCCAAGCAAGGTATTATGATTCAACTGCAGTAGGGGTAGGCCTTCACATAAAAAAATAAATAATAAAACGTTTAAGTGTTGACAATTCTCCCAAGTCATTCAAACCTCTTTTGCACAGAGGAAGTTTTGGGCTACCTACTATTCTCCTTTAAATTCAGTCAAATGTTGGGGTTATGTGTTAGGAAAGAGACAGAATAGAAGTGAACAATCTCAAAACTTTGAAGACTGAAGATTTTATTTCAGTTTTTTGAATAATGGGATCACTGTTGGAATCATGGCACTGAACTTCCTTTACTGAAGGGGGCAAATGACCGACTCAAGAAAGCTGGGATTTCTTCAACATGCTCACTTCCTTCAATGTGTGGTGTGCAAAAATGGAACTTTAAGTACAACTTGGGCAATAACAGGTAGAGAGTGATCAAGTTGCTAAGTGTTTTTTTTAAAAATAGCAAAATATGGGCTTTAGGAAAGGCCAGTGGTCAAAGTACTGCCATTGAAGCATGAGGGTCTGTATCCAAAACCCCAAAACCTACATAAAGCCAAGCATGATTAGTCCCAAACTCCTATGTCAGGGTGAAGCCATGTATGCTTAGTCCCACACTCCTATGACAGGGCGGAGCTATGCATGCTTAGACCTATGCAAACAAATGAATGTATATGCAACTCCTACAGCAGGAGCTTGACGGCTGGCTAGCTTGAGTCACACAGTACAGCAGCACAAACGGAGAGACACTGCCTATAAACAAGGTGGGAGGTCTAACCTTTGCATACACATTATAGTGTGAAAACACACACACACACACACACACACACACACACACACTTACTTTAAACCCTTCTTGACAGAGTTAAAGAGGGAAGAAGTGTAGTCAGCATGTAAGAACAACATGGCAGACTATATCTAATCTAAATTTATCACAGTTCAGTAATGTGAACCCTAAGGCTGTCATGAAGCTCAAAATTACTTTGTGTTTTCAATTTTTAAAGACTTATATTGAGCCCATTTCCTTGTTATATACTTTAATATTTTTCTACATGCATAATGTATGTTTTGGTTAATTTGTTTTGTATACTTAAATGACCAGATGAAATTTCAAAATGCAAGTAAACTGCTCTATGTTGAAAGCTACAGGACATCGACCTTGACTTTTGCTTTTGAAATAGTTTGGCTTTTTCACATTACTTTGAATTTAACTCCTCGTTAAAGCTGCTTTTTACCAATTTTATATGCACCAGGGTTATATAATTATTGTACAAATAATAACTGGTAGGGGTTCCTGTGAGCGAACCAAGTCTTTAATTCTAGTGTACTATCTAGAGTAATGAAACTTTAGGAAAGCCAAAACCTTGGTCCTAAAGGCATAACACTGAATTCTGCCAGTGACCATGAAGACTTGAAGGAGGACCCTAAGCTCTAGAGAGGGCTACAGATGGAACAACCATGCTGTCATCCTTGGGAGAGACCTGAGCACCTGGTAGCGAGACTGCTGACCATGGACATGGGACATACAAAATGTATGTTGCTTTCAGTTGCTAAGTATGTGGCAACCTATCATCTGCAATAAGAACCAACAGGATTTTCGAATTATGTATAGCAACAGCTGCTATAAACACCCGCTAGATTTCAAGAAGTCTCCATTATTTTTAACTAACTAATCCTAAATTGTAAGGTTTTCCTCTAGAATACACTTAATTCAGAGAAAATGACACCACCTCATATTAAAGGGGCTAGGCTATAATTTTCTTGGGGTGAAAGAAAGAGAGGTATAATTAGTGCTTTTTTTAAAAAAAGATTAAACATGTCTGGAAATTGTCCCCCCCCCCATTCTTCTAAGAAATAGCTTCCAACAAATAAGATTAGATAATATTTAATTCATTAATTCTCAAGTTCTCCTAGAGAAATTAAGATTTACTTTAAGTAATGAAAAAAGAAAATAGGAGAATCATGATTTTTAACTATCCTAGCCCCAGATTATGGGCTTTACCCAAGACTTTGATCAAGAACCCCACAGTAGAAGCTAGGAAGGAATTGCTACAGTCACTAGAAAGTTTCCACTACTTAAGAAGCCTCCAAGGGCCACCACTTTCAGGAATTATAGGAGTAATGGGGTAGAGGGAGAGCAAACCAGAAACCTAAATTTTCTATTTAATTAATTAATTCATTTTATGTGTTTGAATGTTTTGCCTGAGTGTATGTATTTGTACCACATGTGTGCCTGGTGCGGTGGAAGTCAGGAGAGGCCTTTGGAGTCCCTGGAGCTGGATTTATATATGGCTGTGAACCACTGTATGGGTGCTGAGAATTGAACTCAGGTCCTCCTCAAGGGCAACAAGTGCTTTCAACCAATGAGCCATCCCTACTGTCCTTTGACAGACATTTTAAAAGGACACCAAGGCAAGGGAGTGCCATTCCTTACTTTATCGGAGAGCTGTCATTTTTCTCTGACAGTTGCCCAGGTACAGTCTATAGGAAACTGTCTCATATGCCCATGGCTGGAGTTTGGGGCATGAAATTCAAATTCCTTTCTTCAAAGTGTCATTTTTTATTATATATTTTCTTTATTTACATTTCAAATGCTATCCCAAAAGTTCCCTATACCCTCCCCCCCCACCCCCGTCCTGCTCCCCTACCCACCCACTCCCACTTCTTGGCCCTGGCATTCCCCTGTACGGGGGCATATAAAGTTTGCAATACCAAGGGGCCTCTCTTCCTAGTGATGGCCAACTAGGCCATCTTCTGCTACATATGCAGCTAGAGACACGAGCTCTGGGGGTACTGGTTAGTTCATATTGTTGTTCAAAGTGTCATAACTGACCCAGGAACTTGAGTTTCTGGGAGTCTCATTTACAGCCACAGAGTGTTTGAGAGAGAAAGTAAAAGCACAAGCCACTTTGCCCTTTCAGCTCAGGAGTGCATACTGAAAGAAAGGTACTCTTTATTTCTCTGAGTGGTATCTCTGTGTCAGGAGCTGGATTAAGTCCAGTTTATGAGAGACAATGAAGAACTTTTCTTCTTGTAAACATTGTTAACCACTCTTACGATTGCCTCTTACAGGCAGGCATTTAGATTGCACCTTTCAGGTGGAAGTATGGGGAACAGAAAGTTATTATAGTATCATTTTCACTGACATTTCTTGAGCCCAGGATGAAATCATGGACACATCTCTCCAATTGCAGGATTATGAAACATTCTATGCCCTGCCCCAGCAAGAGCAGGGCCTTTCTAGAACTATTGCAACTATTCCACATGATTTTACCAGCTTTAACCACCATGATGCTAACTGAAGGTGCTAAGTGCATAGACTGATGACCTCTTTAGGAAACTCTACTCTGGTAGCTGTAAACATACAGTTTGTGACATGAGGATATAGCTTAAGATATTGTACCTTTCCTAAATTTTTGTAGTAATGATACAAATCCAGGTTCACGGTAACATTACTAACTATAATTAGCACACTGTATCATTGAAGGGTAAAACATTTGACTGTTAGATATTTTAAGTGAATAAAAATATCTGGACTTCATTTTTATAATATGGAGAACACATTGAAACTTAAATAGCTTCTAAAGTCTATCCTTCCTGTACACAGCCATTTAATACAGTCTATCCTTCCTCTCCTGTACACAGCCATTTAAAGGGACCTACACGGAAACCTCTTGGAGAATCAACAGGTTATAAACATTTCCAGGCTGGAAGACATAGTGATTTCTCCAAGGTTTTGTTGTTGTCGTTGTTTCTGTTTATTCCTGCAAAGGGAGTATGGAGGAAATCATTACACAGCTCATTCTAGGGAAAGGAGGTGACGAATCTCTGATGTACTCAAAATGTTCTCACATGAGTAAGAAGCTATGGAAAATCAACCTAGACACAAGGAAAATGCCACCTGAAAACCTGGTTTTGTGGGCAGCTTGAAGTCACTTCCTCTTTCATAAAGCAACAACAACAAATCAAACAAAACAAAAAACAAAAGAAAACAAAACCAACAAAACCAACGGAAGCCCCACATACCCACCAAAACACAGCAATGGGACAAGAACACACAAACTGGAACTCACTCTGTAGACCAGGCTGACCTCGAACTAAGAAATCTGCCTGCCTCTGCCTCCCAAGTGCTGGGATTAAAGGTGTGCGCCACCACCGCCCGTGCTTCTCATGTATCCAGGAGATAGTATATTCTCTACCTATCCCACTGCCCCCCCCCAGCGTCTTTCTTCCCACCACATGTCATGGGATGGACCAGCATTGGCTCAACACAGCAATCACTCACATTTACAGGACTGTGAGTAAAGAAAAAAAAATATATGAGAAAAACAAACAATTATTTTTCCCCGCAAAAAAAAAAATCAGTGTAACATGGTAAAAACACTTTACTCATTCTGCTTAGATATACAGTGCAAGATTCAATAATCACACCTGTGTTTGGTTAGCATCTGCCTTGTCCAGGGTGGTAGATGCCAACCACATGAAGCTACTCCAGTGTGCATGCGTTCATATGCAGACTCCATCACTCAGCATGACCACAGTCTGGGTATCCAGAGTCACATGTGACTGATGGTCACAGCACCTCCCAGGGGAGATAGATGCATGTGCTGGCATTGAGGTGAATGTTCAATGGGGCAGCTCTTGTGTGTGCAGTGGCAACTAACTTCCTGCCTGCTCATCCTCTCGGACAGCAGTGGCAACTCTGCTTCTCTGGACGCTATTGTGGTATATGTGAAGGTCATATGCACTCTCTAAAAGCAAAGCCTGGGCACAAATCTGAAAGGGTGGCAAGCCCGAATGCTTTTCTTCTCACCTCCGTGAAGCCAAAGGCAACACAAAGCTCATGCTTCATCAAAATCCTTACTGATGCTTTATCCGAGCAAATAGCCCTAGCCACAGTGACGTGAACTTTAGTGTTTATTAAAACATGCCCCTACCTGCCACTTAAACTATGATCAAATACTTGCGATTTGAGAGTTCCACTGGTAAAATGTAATCTGGAGAACACGTGGAGTAATGGCAGCAGGAGGGCTCTATTTACCTTAACATCTCTTGGACACATGGAAAGCACCTATCACTTTATTTGAAGTGAAAAATTTGAAGCTGATTGAAACATTTCATAAGGGAAAGAGAATATAATTTTAGGCCTCTCCAAATTGCTTGAACTGTGAAATCAAGTAATAAACACGAGAAAAGGTTCTGTCAGCGGGAATCTCAGCTTGGTACAGTCAGCGTTTTCTTGCTAAACCTTATTATGGCGAAGCATTTGATGCTTCGTCTCTGTTCTCGCTCATCCCCACAAATAAAGTACGCTGACCTCCACCTGTTACTTAGTGAAATCTGCCTGCCATCCTTCAATAACCCTCATCTGTACCCTGAAAGGCCTTTGAATCACTGAGAGAGTCGGAAGCTAGACTTGTGCAGTAAATTGTGCTGATAACCCTTTATAACTATTCAGCAATTCACAGTTCAAGACGGAGCTCTATGGTAAAAGAAAATGGATTTTTTTAAAAAGTCAGTGTTTATGAATGTTGGAAAGAGGCAATGCATTTCATCATTTGGACATAGAGTTTTTCACAGAAAGTTTCTCTCTTAGACCATTATTGAATGCAGACAACTTCTAGCCCCCACCCCCCTGCCTTTTAGGAAAATTTGACTATACATTGTGCCATCATTTCAGATGAGGCCAAAGACCATTTCAAAGCTTAAGAATATTTTGAGTTCAAGAATACTTATGACACTGATATTTTGCAAACAAAACAAAGCACTGTATATCAAATACACCTTCATGTATGCAAAAGTGCCACAGAATTATTAGCAGTATTCATACATTCAAAAATCAAAAGGAATTCTGATACCAATCAGACAAATACATGAGTCACTGCAGCACACATCTCCCTGGCTTGCTTTTCCTTTCTAACAACAGTGACATATCAAACAGAGCGAGTTGCATTTCTAATGATTAATGCTGCATTCGACAGAGGAAGGGTGTCTGTCTAATTACATTACACACTTATCTGTGAGGGATCAGCAGCGTGTTTCTGCTCTCTGTCATTCTTTGTGACAACATAATGATAGATCCGTTTACTTATGAGTGCAGTTATTAAAAACCGTGCTGTTTTCTTAACTGTCTTCATGTCTTGGAAATATTTTATTAAAAATTACTTATCTGACACTAAGGGTAAATGCTTGGCAGAGCTTTGCATATCAATTAAGAAAATGAGTCAATTCCATTCAATCAATGTCTCTGTTGAGTGTCGCACTCAAGTTCAGTGAAACTTGCTTCTCCATGAAGCTTTGGTTTGGGAGCCAGTGACTCACCCTCTCCCCCAACTTGTCTTATTTATCCAAATTTTAAAGTTTGGTTTCTGCTTAAACTAAAAACTGCTCCTGGCCGACATTTTCTGTAGTCATGTTCTAACACGTGTTTATCACATTCACACCTTTTTTGGAAACTCCACGCAAGGATCCAATTTTAAGCAGACAACTCCCCACAGGCCAATCAGAATGGGTTGCTAGCTGTGCACCAGCGTTCACAGCTTTTTCTACTCATGGGATGAACTTTATCCAGCACTTGTGAGGAAAAGGTCTTCATACAGGCTAAAAAAACAACACAGCAAATGACACTGGGCACTACAAGTGGCTGTCCCCCAACAAAGTGACTACTACATGTGTCAAAGAAGACAAGCCAGCCTCCTCCATCATTTCTTCCACTCAGAGGCGCATGACAATGGCTTCTCACTTGCTCTTGATGGTGAAAAATAGCTAAATATGAGTGTTGGGTTTAAGCAGTTCCTGCTGTGTTCAAATTTATCTCCAACTCAGGTGTTAGTCAACTCAAGACAACCATCATATAACTCAAACGGTAGTGACCTGTAACAAACAATTTCTCTGCAAACTCCTAATGTGTGGCCAGGAAAAAGAAACTGATGTAAACTAAATTTAATGGATCTGTGTTATGAAAGTTTTTCCCTTATTAACTAAATGCATCTTAAGCCTTCAGTGCTGATAGATAAACTCACAAATGCAAGCACACCAAAGGAGAAAAATTACTAAAGTTTCTTGAGGATAAAATTTCTGAAGAAAACACACACACACATACATACATACATACACACACACACATACACACACACACACACACACACACACACACACACACACACACACACACATGGATAGAAAGTACTTTTCAAATTAGAAGCAGGTGTCGCCACCACAAAAGAACAGATATCAAATAATTACTGGACCTAAAACACGTTCAACTTTCTTTACTTCTTTTGATCCTACACATATTGTGGCACCAAGTTGGACATGAGAACACACAGTGTAGCTTATGTAAGAGCCTCAGGTGTGATGAAGGCAAGCAAGGCATGTTCAGCAATGCTCTTCACGCTGTTCATTACATGGTTGAAGAGCAGATGACCTACTCTGACAGGCATCAAGTCCAAGTTAACTCTGGTATTGGGAAGTCATTAGTGATGGAAGCTGGTGATAGCTGAGCAACTCCTAGCTTAGGCTTGCTAACAGGACAAAAGCACCGGGCACCACATAGGACTCTCAGATAAGGAGCTGATGCTCTTACAAGTTCCAATGTGATCAATGAATTTTCTACCAATGCCAGTAGGAACTTTAATCCATCCTTCATTACATGCACAGCAGGAGGTGCCAAGCAATTGGAATTATTCTAAATAAAAGCACAGGAAGACACAAGGCCCACATCAAATCATGGTTGGCACCATGGTTTGAGGGAGTCTGAGCATCATGGCAGTTGGTGGCACCCACTCTCCACAGCAATGGAAGGCACTGGACATCACAGGCAGCAGGTCATCACACCAAAGAAATCAGAGAACCAAGAATCATTGTAGCCCTATACTCAAAAATCCAAAAGCTCCAGACAGGCGTTTAGTTGATAAGAGACATGTGTGTGTGTGTGTGTGTATGTGTATGTGTGGCAGCGGGGAGATCAGTAATCCTTGGCTCTGAGAAGTTATACTAAGGAACTGCTTTTAACATGCAACATCATTTCCATTCCAGGTTAATCTTTCACCTCTAAGAGATGCTGTAAATTGAGGGGATTCTTATATGCTTGATCCCCCCCCCTCATTTGAGAGACATACATTGTGATCAGGGCTAGAGGGAAACCTCTCCGTTGGAGTACTTGGACTGCTGTTCAGGAATCTATCAGGACTTGTCTCTGATTTACTATGTGCACGTGAGCACTTCCCGGAATCTCCTAGGACGCACTTCACCCATCATCTCCAAATGGGTGCCATGTCTTTGATTAATTGATGAGTTTATGATGTAACTGAAGCCTGTGGACGGATGAGTTGGATGAATTATTGTAATCATCTACAGGAAAACAGGGGTCGAGCACACTGGCCCATCAGAAGCTGACATCCCGAACAGAGAGACAGGACTGTATGGGTCCAAAGACTTCCTTCTTCCTCTCTTTCCATTCCTCACAGAGAGGATTCTTACTCTGGAGTATTAAAGAACTACCTTGTTAAAAAGCACCAGTAGCCCTTATTATTTCTACACAAACTACAGCATTAAACTCAATCATTTAATATTTAAGTAGATTCATTAGTATGGTAGAGAAACAAGAGGTAAATGAGATAGAAATCAGCCTGTAAATGCTACCAAAAGTGATCTGGGATCTGGTCTCTTTAAATAAGTTAAATGGGTATATGTGAAATGAACACATATATATGTATTCATGTATGTTCATGTGTATGCATGTATGATCTATGTAGGTATGTGTATATATAGTTTGAATAATATATGTTGCTGTTAGCTACCATTGTTACTTATAAAACACTTATATGTTTAAAATTCCAGCAGCATTCTAGTGACAAGAATATTAGCCAATATATCTTCTTTATTAATCAAATTATGGCCTGGTTCATATCTGCATTATGTTCATACAATCGAGAAGATCACCACTTAAAGAGTTTTTTTTCTTTTTATATGAAAGATTTAAACTACCTTGTACTAGTTCAAGAAAATTTTAACAATATCTAACAGATCATACACAATATCATATCTGCAATAATTCTGATCTATTATGTACCCCTATCTACCTATCCTTTGTACATCCATAAGTCAAAACTCTGTGGTTTATTAAGACAGGGAGCTTTTGGTCTGTATGAGGGATGATGTCTTTTGCTAGCTTAGGATGGTCGCAGCTCACATCCTTCCTGTGGGATTCCTAGAGTGCATGATGTCTGCATGCTTTTTAGGGGTCGGGCAGGAGATACTTGCCCGTTGGGAAGAGAAAGTCACAGGCAGGGACCGGGCTCCACTGCTGCCCCGGTAGTCACTGGAGGGCTTCTTCACAAGTGCAGCAGAAGACTGTGGCCAGGCCAATCAGCAAACCCCCAAGCTGTGATGCTGTTCACCCTCCATCCTCATCAGTCTCCTGACTGACTTAACTACTCAAGCCTTTTGACCCTAGTGAGTTTAGTCTCTTAGAAGCCAGCGTCTACATTTTTTAATTTTCTATTTCACCTTCTACTTTGCACAGAGCTTTGCACATCATACTTTCAGAGGTGTACAATATGTTTGCCATCAAATTTCATAGTATCACACTTCTCAAAACACTTCAAAGTTTTTCAAGTATTCACTGAAAGACATACACACTATTTCACCGAAGGTCTACAGCTTATTAAGTATACTACATGTATAAGGAAGGCATCCGATAGATAATGACAGTCACAGTATTTTGCACATGGTGGAAAGTCAATCAGGTAGCTTTTGTTTTCTTCCTGTCATTGTTTGATGTTCTCCCAGGAAATGAAAATTTGGAGCAGTTTACAAAGATTGCAGGTTTGATTATGGCAGAAGACAAGGTTTTTTAAGGTTTTTGACTCTTAATATCTACTTCCCTGTTTTTAAAAAAATTATTTGGTCTTTCTCTTATCATTCTCCTCTCTGACAAGCCTTCAAAGGCTGCTGTGATCAGAGTGGAGTTTCCTTTAATGCTCCCCCTTTCCCTAGGCTAAGTCTGGGCCACACTGAGCCACTAGTACCTGGGCATGGTGACAGGAAAAGGGAGAGAAGATTTCACAGTGAGCCTCACCAATCAGCGTGGCTCTGTCTCTATTCTATCCTAGAATATTTATCTAACCCCACGTTTAAGCATGAAATTAAAGGATTTGGTGATTTGGGTAATTTATTATTTACATAAGACCAACTGACCAGCATTAATTTTCTTGGGAGTTTCTGTATTTACAAAGTTGTGCACCTGGGTTCTCCAAAGCCGAAGAGGCTCTGCTCTTTCCTTCATCAGAGGCAAGCAGCACTCTGATGTCAACGTGTTTGATCAGATTCAAAGGACATGATAGGACACATGTGGTCGCCAGCTTCATATCTATTTATTCAACAAACATTGATTGAGTGTCCGTCCTATTACCAGTTACTGTAACAAGCTTTGGGAGAATAAAAAAAACCCACACCAAATAAACAGTAATTTTGTTGACCACGCTTTGTCATATATGTATGTGAGACACAATACAGCATGTATGTGTATGTGCAAAGACATCTTTCTTCTGTATAGCCTTTTAGAGTTTAATAGAAAGGGTTGGCTTAGAGCATTTTCTGACATTAGGAAATGAGCCCTGATGACAAGGTAGGGACATTCTTGAAGGGTGATGAGAGTACTCATTCTGTAATGGAGCTTTTCTGTTGTAACGCTTTATTTAGGTGAAATTTCTCTGGTAAGGGTCATTAAGAACAGATCCTTGTTACTCTACTGGTGCTCTCTGGCACATCATTCTCTAATGAGCAGGTGCCAATACTAAGGAGATAATGGTGGGAGAACGCTGTCACAAATGATGCTTTCCCACTGCTCCTAAATGTAGAAGAAAAGCCAAGGCATTGATCCCACGGCAGTGTTCTGTAACGGTGACTATTTCCATTACTGCAGGGGATTGTGGGAGATTTAATCATTTCCCCTAATTTATGCTAGTGCCGCAGAGTGCCTGTGATCAATGGACTATTGTCACCAGTCTGATGCCTTTCTACCAGCCCCTATAATGGGCCTCTTATATGCCTCAGCTACAAGTATGTACTGGTAAACTTCTACTACTCTGGAAACCAAAGAGTGGCTACTGGCAGTCAAATTAGGATTAGCAGGTGTGGGAAACTGAACAATCACAGCACAGGGTTTTTGACAGGGTTTCATTAGGTAGCCTAGGCTGGCCTAGCACTTTTAAGCATCCTGTCTCAGCTTCCCAGATGTTGAAATTACTGATGTGCACCACTATGCCTAGCTTCTAATACAAGATTTACAGAGCTTCGATGAGCCAATGATACTTTCAGAATTCAACTGTGCTTATAGCTATCAAGGCCTAGAGCCCTTGTTCTGCAAATCTGGGGTCACCTGTTAACTGTCAAAATAGTCCTCCATAGATGCTTTTAAAACACTTAAAATGTATTTACCTACTTAATAACTTTTTATAAGAGGACATACTTGAAGCCTTTAAAAATAAAATCAACTTAACCTGGAAATAAGTTTATCCCTGAAAGAAGTTTATTTCTGATAGCATTTTAAAAATAATTGCAATCAAATGTATTACTTTTTCAATTTTGACTCCAAGTCTTGCACTTAACTGTTTAGAGTTTATATCACTTTGACTGGCACAATTGCTTATTAGTAGTTTTATAATGTATATAATATATACATATAAACCTACATATCATACATACACACACAATTTAGTGCATAAGAATTTTGAATGGTTTGCTATAGGAGAACATTCAACCAGTTCATGTTAGATTGTTTGTATGTTTTTTGATAGAGTTTCATCTAGCACATGCTGGCCTTGGATTCACTATGTAGCCAAGGATGATCCTGACTCTTCTGCTTCTACCTCTCAAGTGGAGGACTCACATACGCCACCACACATAGTTTTAAGTAGCTTTTTAATCCTACATTTAAACATAGTACTAGGTTCCATGGACAAGAGTTACAGTTTCTTATTAGATTTTCTTCAGATCTGCTGGCGTTGAGTGACACGCTCAATGCAGGGCAGCCTCAAATCTTGAGGCTGTGCAAGCAGATAGCCTGCAGAGTCCTCTATTTTTTGGGACACAGAGAACCTAATGGAGGTTCACAGGACTGCCATAGACCGCCCATACTGAGAAGAAATTGGATGAAGACAATGTGGGTTTATTTGTGCTAATGGTTAGAAGGCTAGACTTTTTCAAGTAGGGAATGTTTCTCAGCTGGATTCTGACCTGAACCCAGATTACTAGCTACTTTTTAAAGAAACTGACCCCAATCCTCCACCGAGATTTACAGCTCTCTTAACTACCGTCAGCTGGGTGAGGTCTGTCCCCTCAATGATCCTGGTGCCAACAGTGAACATGATTAGAGAAGATTAATTTTACAAAGGACTTTGGCTTCCTTCAGCTCAGCTGATAGCCTTGACTTGAGAGACAGAGATGGGACTGGGCTCTCTTAGGTAGAGTAGCTAACCTCTGAAGTTCAGCCTTAGAGACAGGTCCTCAGTGCAATTGGTTCTGGATCTACCTCATAGTACTGCACACAGATGACTCTTGATAAAAGCCCATGACTTGATTTGACTTATAGTATAAGATGAGCAGAGGCATTTAAATGGGGGAAAGGAGGGAGTGAGGGAATAGAGGAGGAGGAGAAAGAGGTGAGTGATTTTCTTTACTGGTCAGAGGTTGCCCAGTAAGTGATCTTTTCTGATCCATGTGAAATGGCTGTGTTTCTATCGTTTGGGATAGTTTTTTAAGAGATTGCTGCTAAACACTGGGATAAAAGTTTGAGACTATAACATTTGAAGTCCGGTAACTGCAACAGCTGTGCTATAGATGTCAATCTCAACATCTGAGATCTGGGTGGTCTCAGATGCACCGCTGAGACAGGTCCTGTGGTACCAGTTTCGGGTCTTCAGGTGACAGTGGCTTGGTGCTTACATATGATTGTAAAGAGAAAAGTGGAGATGGAAGAGTGGAAATTTCCAACACTAGTGAAGCAGAGAGATCATCTAAAGTATATAAAACACTCTATAAAAAAAGATCATCTAAACTATATAAAACACCCTATAAAAACAGATCACCATTGAGATCTTGATACATGCATCACACATCATGAATTATCTTTTGTAATTTTCTTTTAAGCAATATAGACTTATATTTTATTGACAAATAACTATGCATATTTATGGATGTGATGTTTTGATGCATGGACACACTGCCTAATGACTAAGTCAGGAAGTCACCTCGAACATTTACCATTTCTTTGTCACAGGGACGTGCAAACTCCTTATGTTTGGTTATTTTGAGATATCCATATCATTAAATGTATCATTATCATCTTATATCATGTATCATATCCGTTAAGGAGAAGGGTAGTTGGACTGCAGTTCAGTGTCCTACTCCTGATCAATGATATGCTTGGCTGAGCCATGGCCATTATCCTTCCTACTATTTGCTATTAATTAGATTTAACTGGGATCCTGCAGGTTTAAAATATAGAAAATAGCACTTTTTAGAAGACTGTTGGCAGCAAATGCTGCTTCTGGATATATAAGAAAGCTCCCATCTCTCTGTTTCATTCACTCATTCAGTCAATATTTATTGAACATCTCTTATGTTCTACACATTGTTGAGGGTTTTAAGGATACAGCCATGTAAAAGATGGGCTAAGTCACAGTCTCATGATGTGCATATTCTAGGAGAGAAAGATAAATGGAACCTGGACAAGCCAAGAGGGTCTATGAGGGAGGAGATGCTGAATACAAACAAGGCCAGGTGCTATTTATTTACCAGCTATTTAGGGCCTCTCTGACATAGCATTTAAACGAATCTTAAAGGCTGAGGATTATTTAATTTTATGGATGATATGGCAAATGTTTCACTGTTAACAGTTAATACTCTGCTTATATATTCTCTTCTCTGTGTATTTAGTAGGCCATATCTTTTTCCCCCTTACCTAGGTTATATGATAAGAGGTCAAGATAAGGAAAATGGGGAATCTTCAGATCTTTCTATTGAGTCATTTACTATCTTTATTATGATTTTTAAAACTTAAATGTGAGTCTAGAAAACCAGACCTTGAAATATTAGCATAAGTAGTCATGCTAAAAAGGTTAAAGAAAGAAGCAAACTCAGACTCTGGAGTCAACTTTAGTTTGAAAGACAGATCCTGGACACAGATACACCATCAGTGTGCTGTTCTCAAAATCAAACAAAACACACACACACACACACACACACACACACACACACACACAGACACACACACACACCCCGGCATCAATTGAAAAACAACCTTGAGGCACTGTTGCTCTCAGGTGCAACCAGAACTTTGTCTCAGTCAATGAAGCACTCACTGCCTGCAGCTATCCTTCCTGGACATTTGCATCCTTGGATCATTGGCAACTTTACACTTGTGTGGCTGAACAGCCATTGATAGTATGTGATTTTTGATGGATAGTTTCCCAGGGCTCATATCCCAGTGCATGACTAGATATAGATCTAACCCAACCAAGTTTTGAGACAGCTGGGAAATGGAACCAAGTAGAGGTAACAGACATAGCACCAGGAGAAGCAGGAGCCAGCCCAAGACTGCCTAGGGTTTGAAATGAGCATTGTTTCCTGTGCACCAAAAGTGCAGAGACAAACCAATGAGGAACTGGACACTATGAAATATGTTTGAAAAATATGCATGTACTTTACTGGATGTCTCGACCATTCGTTTCACTTTCCAACATCTTCCTGTCGTTCAAGGATGTCTTGCTTGGTTCCCTTTCTGGCCATTTACAGGCCTTTGTAGTTAGGCGGTCCCAGAAACCCAGTGAGGGCAGATCCCGCCCAGATGCCAGGCTCTCTGAGAGGGGCATCCTTACTTTCTGTGTCACATCAGAAGCATAAACCCAGTGCCCTTCTTACTTGTTTGAGAGAATTATCCCAAGAGCAGGCTGTTCATGCATTTGGGATATACATAATTCCCAACATATTTCTGAAGGCAATTTACATGAGTGAACTACTAAAAGCCTCCCACTTAATTAACTGTACCCCTGGGGACAAGCTATGGCGGCCCGGATAAGTGTGGGAACAACATAAAGGTGTTCTCTGTGCCAAAAAGGGGATTGGGCTTGATGGAAAATCCCCAAAAAGGACCATCTGGCAGCATAAATTATCCATTTAAAGTGGCTGGTGTGAGCTAATGACACCAAAGTCGCCATGAACGTGTGCAACATCCCTCAGTTGTGTTTTAATGTCCCCTCAGGCCCTGTTTCAATTATGACTTTCTATGCTGACTACAACCAAATATAAATTTGTCCACTGTGCTCTCCAGCCCCCACAAGTATATGCCATGAGATCGCATGTTTCTTTAATGGAACAAGAAAAGACGACGGGCAATGCTTTCAGGAACACAATTTCTTTCAGAAGAAGGAAAGAGAAAAAAAATCCCTCCATGTAAAGAGGATTTAACCATTAAACTTAGTTATCTGATGACTGCACAGGGTGCAGAGACACAGATGTTAGAATTTATAATTATTTGTGTCATAATGTGTAGGTATGAACAGAAACCGCTTCGAATGAAAGAATTCCTAGGCCAAAGCATTCTGTTCAAGCAGCCCCTATAGCCCCCAAATATGCCAGAGAAGAGGCAGAGGAGGCTGGGAGGGCTGGGCTCACTCTGAGGGACTTTTGTGTCCATCAACATCCATCAACATCATAAGCCAGCTTTAGAGTACATGGAGCATGTGAGTACAGCACTCCAGATACCACACCTATATACTTGATTCCGATTCACTGAAGCAGGGAAATTGGTTAGGACTAATTAGCCCTTTAAAGGGGACCCAAAATATTGTCCATCCTTTAATTATTTGATTTTAATACAAATGTACCTTTCATCAGCATTACACAGAAAGCATGGTTTACTGGCAATGGAAGTCAGCACTTGAGTTCTTGCCTGGTCTGGCTATATATCTTCGGCACTTTAGGCGAGCTGATATGGTGTGGAACAAAGGTGACATGCAGCCTTCAGAGAATGACCGCACCTGGAGCTCTGCGTGGGTGATATGATAAAATGAAGACACCAGAGGCTCTCATACCCCTGCGCTCCACACAACACTGCGATGGTTGCAGCACTGTCCTCCTGACCCCACATCTGCTCTAAATCCCTTGAAAGCAGAAGCCACTGCCTCCTCATCTACCTGTGAGCTCTTACGGAAAGTTCCACTGAAGAGCACTGAGTGGGTGAACGGATGAGCTGCAGGAGAGCCCTGGCCAGAAGGGAACCACACAGGGACGTTCACATTTTCATAAAGGAACAAGAGAAAGGACCCAGCCAATAGGGTGTGGGGCTTCATTGTCACTTGTTTTTAATTAGGATAGGATGCGACAAGCGTGAGGAGGAGGCGCGTGCTTCTGAGAATGTCAGACATTATATCAATTATGGTAACTTCCATAATCAGGATCCAGATGGGTCCATCACCCTAAAATCTCCCTTCTGCTACTCCTTTATAGCCGTATAAAGCCATCTATAGCCGTAGAGTTTGTATACTGAGGAAGTGTTGCGGACGAGAGGGAGGTGTTAGAGTTGAAGATGAGGGGTTAGTTCCAAGATTTTCTTGATGGCCGTCTGTTCTTACAGGCAGTTACTCTGAGACTGTAGTGGGGGAGGGATGGTAGGAGAATTTGTCCCTCCCCCCATATCATTCTGTGCTGGATATAATTCTTAAGTGGACACTACCGACCATGTTACTCGATCCTCAAGAGCATCAAAACAGCTATTACTACTGTCAGATTGTGTTTTACAGGAAAGTCATGGAGTCTGGACTATAACCGCATAGCCCTGTCATTGACTCGAAGACTGGGCTTCAGATGATTCTCAAACCCCTCTGACTTCTTACTCATCTGAGTTGTATTGACAAAGTCATCGGAGCCTCTTCCCCCAAGCCACATGGAGGTCAGACATTAAAGTTTGACTTGTATTGATGAAGGCACTGGAGTCCATTCTCCTAAGCCATGGAGGTCAGACAAGTAAGGTCTCCAGAAAGTGCTACTAACAGAATCACTCTCCAGACTCTACAGATGCCACATGACAGCCCCAAGGTTTGACCGACAGGCTGTATTCAGGTTGGTGCAGACAGACATAAAATTGGTAGTCTTTATGATAATAGCCAGCAACGAGAAAAGAATCCTCAAATTTTATCATGTTATAAATGTCCGCTTATAATATGCAGCACGGGAGACTTGTCCTGCCTTTTCACTGCTGTACATAAAGTGGGGAAAGCTGATGATTTTTCTTATGGATAATAGAGAAAGAAAAACAAAAACAAACCAAAACCCAAAAGGTGTGTGTATACATAAAAACAAAAGGAAACTCAGGAAGCTGAGGCAGGAGGAACACTTGAACCTTGAACTTGAGGCCACAGTGGGTGACATAGTGAGACCTCAGCTCAACAAATGACCAAAGCAGTATGAAATGCACGTGGACTCAAAATGCTGGTGACAGCCCGTGAGGGAGCTGACACCAATTCTGTCATGCACTGGGGTTGTATCTGCTGCTTCCCACCATTCTGCTGTGACAACACAATCACACGCATGCACACACCGTGACAACACAATCACACGCATGCACACACCGTTTCCTTCCCTTTTATGACTCTGCTCACCTGGCTCTACTTCATGCCATCCACTGGACTGGCTGCCGCTACCTGGGGAGCGCCCTTGGCCTGTGTAAAATGGTTCTTCACCAGGACTGTCCATTTCGTCCTCCACAGACTTGAGGCGCTTTGTAGAGCTGAAAGAAAAAAATAAAATAAAAAGGAAGGGATGCATATTTAAAAGCACACGAAGCCACCTTTCTCCTAGAGGCTTCATTGGGAACATGTGCAGTTCTAGGACCCTGTGCAGGCTCTTGTGCACTTGGCCAAGTCATTGTCAGTGGTACCCAGCCTTGGCCTATGCATTCAAGTTCTGGTTTCATCTTTTCTGATCAAGTTGCTGGCACCACATTCATTTGGTGCCTGTTTTGCTTTATGGAGCTGGTGGTCAGCTCCTGCTTTGGCTTCCAGTTTGGAAGCCCAGGTATCCTGTCTCCACAGGTGTGGCTCAAGGCTGGCCACTAGCAGCATGCCTAGAAGCCTTTTCAAATCCACATAGACATCCCCAAAAGGTTAAAGACAAGTAAATAAAAAGCAGGGTTCAACAACCTTTCCAGGAAAGCTTCGACTGCCTTTTGGGGAGGGGAGCATGTCCCATCTTCTACTTGGATTTGTTCATTATAAAAAAAGATACTTACTTTACACCCATGTAGTCCAGATATTCCTCTAGACACTAGAGATAAAATACCGAACAGAGTGGCTAAAAATAGCAAGAAGAAGTGCATTCCCCTGAGACCAGTGGTCTGGGGACTTTAATGTCCTTCTACACAGAGATAAGCAAGATGACATTTTATTTCATTTGTGTGAATGGAAACTTGTTTTCTGCAGAGCTATGACCTAGGAACTCCCACAATGTATCTCTTTTCTTCTAGCTGAAGAACTGCATTTTTCCTCCCACAGTGAAGCTTGAGGGTTAGAAGGCGGTGAGCTAGCACCTGCTGCTTATTCCTGATCCGACAGACCAAACAGAGTGCCAGCAACACAGCCCTGCACGGGAAAGAGCTGCCTTGGGCAGGGACTGCTGGGAAACCTGACCATGTGTTAGGATGCACAACTTTCCCAGGGTTTCATTCATCAGACACTGGCTGTGTAGCTAGCTCCTCCATGCCAGGGGCAAGACTCAAGTGTGGAATAGTGTGGTGAGTCAGACGGGGCTCTCCGTGAACAGAGCTGGAGAGGCCCTAGAGAAACAGAGGGGTCATGAAGAAGCCATGGACGGGCTGCGGATGGAGGAACATTGGTATTCATGGAGCTTGAGAAGTACTTCTCTGAGCAGAGGACTCCTGAACTGTGACTAGTCTCTAAGTGTTCATGAGACAGCAATAGGAACAGGCAATGGGTAGGGGAGGCTGGTACTCCATTAATACACAGCTCAGACATTATCATGGTTTTAAAAATATTAAAAGCCCCTGTACTTTTGGGCAAACTGCTATTGTCTCAAGCTATATAGGATTTTTTTCTCACTTAACCTTGGCAGTTTTTTCTTTTGTCCCATGACTCTCTCATGCCTCACAACCTAAAAGGGTAATGTATTGTCTGTTTCCTGGGGTTACTACTGAACCTTGAATGACAGGGCAGCACACTCCCTTACTGTGAGCTCATGGTGTACAAGACAGGTGTGATGCCCAGAGAATTGTCTCTGAGATGCTGAGACCAAGGGAGGGACCCCACAGAAATAGAGTATGGAGGTCAGGGAAGATACTGTGCACCCGGATTTCATCCTACAAGCAAAGAGACCTCAGAAGCCTTCTACTTTGGTGTGCCATGAGAGTTACATTGTGAAAACGTTAGGGAAGAAAATGGACTTGGAAAGGTAGCAGGAAAGGAAGGAAGACAGACAATGTTACTGTCACAATATGAGCTTTAAGATTCGTAGGATATATGCAATTTAGGTAAGAAATTCAAATCCTTCATGTGGGTGGTCCAATGTTCTTAGGTTTGAGGTTACATTCTCATTAAAACCAGATTTAAGGGAACAACCTTATGGGACCATGCTAATTTAGAACTCAAGGACAAGTCTTGGATTGTCTAGTGAATGGCCTTCTCTTTTTCTTGAAGCTTGATGAAAAAAATAATCTCTTGGACTTTTCTGTTTTACGTAAACTGTAGAGAATGCGTATCCTTTATTTGACATTTATATAACGCACACAGAAAAACTAATTCCAATACACAAAAATCAGAAAAACCTAGTGTCTCTAAATGCATTTCTATTGTTCTTTTTAGTGGAAAGTAGAAATGATCTAACCCATAGGCTCCCCTTCTTGCCTTGCAAGCAGAAAGCTGGGCCCCAATTTAGAGGAGATCTCTTGGTTGGGGATCCTGATCTAATAAGGAGCACCCTATTTTCCATATAGAATCAGGTATCTTCCTCTACACTTAGTAATACTTGTCTTTCAAAACTGGCAGCCACTTGTAACTTAGAGGACTGTGAGTTGGGTGAAATCTTCTGGGATACTCCAGCCACTCAGAGACCAGACTTATAACTTCTGGCAAGACTGTAAAACCCTCAGGGATGTGATTATGTTCCCCCCAACCCCCAGGGGAATTGTGCTGCCTTGATTTTCCATGATTCTTATTTAACTACATTGAGACTTATGTATCTGGGATGACCAACAAGGAATAATTTGAATTTCTTCCCTAATTTGCATCTTATACAACTGACTACATGTTTTTACAATGTTTGTGAAATCCAAATATAGAATTGAGGAGCATACTGAGAGGCAAGTTCCTAACTGTGTTCAGGGTGCATGGGTTCAAGGAGACAGTGCTCTGGGAGTTGAATATCAACTTCCCAGGATATGTCTGCCTCTTCCGTTATCCCAACCATTCTTCCCTAGATTCCTTGTCTTGCATTACACGTGTAGCCAGACAACATCATTTAAATAGCCCAAGATTCAACCCCTCAACACTGATGCTGTTAGAGAAATCAACTGGCAGAACTATGTGGTCTTGAGAACCAGTACAGGTGACATCACCAAGAAAGTTCTGTCTCTTCCTAGTTGACAACCCAAGAATTCTCCACCTTTTTATTAGGATCATGTTTTGATCTTTAGTGCCTTTTCTAGTGTCAGCTTGTTTTAAATGCTCAAAAGCTGCAGTGTGCTTGGGACAAGGGAGCACCCAGGCATCTATACTCAAGGAGAACCAACCGCGGTGGCCCATTCCACTCTGTGTTGCTCCTCAATTGTTAATATTTTTCTGAATTCTAATTATTTGATTTTCTTGGGGTGCTCTAGTAGAATTCAGGTAAGAACTGCATCAGGTGGGACACTGTATGGTTAGAGTTGACACCTGAGCTCGCATATGAGGACGTTTAGGATGGACGCAGGCTCAGCATCTGTAGGATAGAAGAATGGATGGCGAGAGAACAGGATACAGGAGGGAGGGAGAGGAAAAACAAACCAGGGGCTCCTGAGACAGTGTACGGATTCTATGAACTGCACATGGATGACTCTCTTTACAAAGGCCTTTAGAATGAAACCCATATCTTTATTTTTACCCATCTTTTAAAAGATTTTTGAGATGCTCATCCTGGAACAATAGAAAGCATATAGAAAGCACAGATATCTTGCCCATTTCGTTTACTTATTTCATGGATCTGGTCCTTAATTCTGTCTGTTCCTTCGGACCGTCTAACCCAGGATTCTATTGCTTGCTTCCTATTATGTGAGACCTCTAGGCCCTGCTTTGTATTAACAAGGCAATGCCATTCCCCTTACCGAGTGTTCACATAAGCCAATCTGAACATTTCTACTTGTCACTGTGCAAAGCTCCTCTGATTTTTCTTTGTGCCTACAGTATCACATAAAACTACTTGGTGCTTATTATCTGCTTCTGAGTTGGGAAAGTTAAGACATTGTCCTTCAAGGGACATAGAGACAGACTTAGAGGTAAGATACTGCCAATACAGTGACAGCATTCAGACAGTGGGTACTACAGGCCAGATTGAGGTGGAAATTTGAAACACTGCTTCGCTTGGATCTCATACTTTGTGGTTCCTGTGTACAGCATTGTTGCTAAGGCAGTTTAGCGCAAATAACTATGGTTTGTAAGTTTCAGAAGACCTGAATATGAGTGGTGGCCCTGTCTTTACCAGGCCTGTGGCCCTGGGCAAGTGGCTTAATTACTCTATGCTCTAGTGGTTCCACTGAAGCAATAGCAGAACAGTTTGTTGGTGACAACTAAGACTCAAGCTAAAAAGACAACTGAAAAGCTACAGACAGATGAATGTTGACAGAGCAGCAGCAGAAGCAGCAGCAGCAGCAGCAGCAGCAGCCACCACTGCCGCCGCCGCTGCAGCCACTGCCGCCAGTTGGTAATGGTTTTATGTGTGAATCTGTGGTATTCTTCAAGGCATATTTTCTAACTTGTAACATAATTCTGTTTAATCTATATAGTCAAGGACACATGTAAAATCAGTGTAGGGTGGGCAGTGAGATGCCTTGGAGGGTAGCAGGCTTGCTGGGTAAGCTTGATAACCCACATTCCTCCTGGAAACCCATGTAAAAATGAAGGAAGGGAACAGGTCCCCCAAAGTTCTCCTTTGATCTCCATAGACATCTTTGCAAGTAAACACCTGCATTATTCTCTCTTTCCTCTCCTCTTTTTCCTCCCCTTCTCTTCTTCTCGCTCTCTCCCCCCTCCCTCTCTCTCTCACACACACATACACACCTAAATAAAAACATCCCAGGAAGAGGACAACAAGAGAAAAATAAACATTGATATTTGTAATTAACTCCTTATCAGGACTAGTTATTCACACAATAGGAGAATGGCATTAGCCTCTTAAATGACAATAATCAGCCCGTCATCCACAGGTCACAACATAAGATCAGAAACCAGAGTCTGGAGCATATGGAGGGACAGGCAGTAAGAGACGCTGCTAGAGAGATACATGACATAGTAGTTCACATATGAAAAAGAAGCCACCCATGAACTTTTAAATTAAGCACTGCCTGCAAGTATTTACAAAGCTTTTATTATTGACTGGGTGTACTGTCTCTTCTGTCAGTAAACATTCAAAATCCTCCAAGTGTATTAATACCCAAATGTATTCAAAATCCCCGTTTTCTATTATAGATGCATTTGGGATTCAAGACCCTTGATTTTTTTTGTGGAGGCGATACTCTAATAAACTGGGGGGTGGGGTAGGGGAAATTTAAACAATGCTTGAACAGTGTTCAAAATGATTGCTCGGTTCATCTTCAAGCTGATGTTTAAGACACTGGCCATGATGGTGAGTAGACTCCCACCAAGGAAAATGTCCGGGCACTCTTTCAATCATTAATGTTTGTGCTTGCTTTAACAGAACTCACAGGTGATAAATGTTTTTCTACAAAGCACACAGACATGACTGACAGTCCTCTTCTGCCGCTTTCTTTGTTGTCACAGTCCAGTGCTAAAGCCAATATGTAAAGGGAAACCATGGCTCTGCCCGGTGCCTAATCCTCTAGCCCGGGACAGGTTATCTAGAGAAGGCAGGGTCTTGGAGAGTCCTCTCCAGATGTTGGCTCTAAGAGCTAACTAAGGGGATCAAGAAGCTTGATGCTCACAGCAGGCTGTGTGTTCCAGTTCCAACGTCAGCTTTGAAAGGCTCCTGGACCACTTGGATCCAAAGGACAGTCAGCCTCATTTCACTATCTGAGTTGCATGTCAAATCAGTTGTATCTTTGGGGGAACTTCTACAGACTAGATTTGAGAACTTACAGGGCCTAGCTGGCTAAGAAGTTTGTGGGCAGGGTTCTTACTCTGGTGCCATCTGTGCCTACCTCATGCCAATCAAGCCAGAGCACTCACCTCTTCTACCCCAGTGATGTTCACCAATCTTTCCCCAAGAATACACTACATTCATTAATCCTCCTCCACAGTCTCTCGTGCTCTCCCTCTCCAAGATCACCATGCCTGTCCTGCCTCCTCTTGAAGCTTACCAGCATTCAGAGTGGAGCACCTTGCCCTTTTGGACAAGGCCTATTCAAATTATGCTTATTTCATGAGACACAATTGAAGTAATTGTTTTTCTTACTGGTGTGTGTGTGTGTGTGTGTGTGTGTGTGTGTAATTTGTTTCATGTATGTGTGTGTGTGTGTGTGTGTGTGTGTGTGTGTGTGTGTGTGTAATTTGTTTCATGTATGTCTGGTTCCCTAATGAGACAGCTTATTAAAGCTGTCTTTTGTACCCTCTATTGCTATAGACACATTACTAAATGTCCAACAGGCCCAGAGTTAAACATCAAGGCGTCTCTCTGTGCTTAGCCTCCTTATAAGCTACCATTCCAATTACCTGGTAGAGGATGTACTGGGTAGAGACCTCCTCATTGCTCCTGGACTCATGCTGTAGTATGAAGAACTTTCCAAATCAGAGAGAGAAAAATTGGGGCCGGTTCCTGCAGCTATTGGTGCTAGAGAGAGAAAAACAAAACCAAAACAAACCATAAATGAAGTCCCTGTAAATTCAAAGTGATCAAGAACCAATGTTAGTGCAGTATGGAACACATTTTCTGTTGTATTTATCTGCAAAGATTAACCAGAATAGTCAATAAAAACTATGACTTCAAAGGAATATTTACAATAAAAATGGTCTATACTAGAAAGGCATATTTTCTAATGTATCTTTTATCTTTTTATTTTACTCTTTTTTTTAAACAGTAGATTGTCATCAAGTTTACAGCACAGTTTAAATGAAAATACTTCTCATACTTTAGTGTTATTATTTTTTTAAAAGTCACTGCTCCACAATTTTTTCGCAGGTTTTCTTACTTTGATCCCAACAGCTGATCCTCAACTGTATTTTGGAATTCTGTTCTGAATTTTCATGAGAGTTCCATGAGTTCATCCATCTAGGCCCCCAGTTCCCATTTCCTGGGATGTGAAATGTACGCAGCATTCTCTCATTCTCTTTACTTTGTGGCACATGAACTCCCTGCACACATCTGGACCTTGAGGTCTGTGTTGTTGTTGTTGTTGTTGTTGTTGTTGTTGTAATGGTGGCAATGGTGTTGGTGGTGTGTGTGTGCTTGCAAAGAAAGATTCCCTGTATATACCTTCATTTCAGACTGTCAGTGACAGCAAGAATTCTGGCTACCATGGGACCCCATGGCTCCTGAAGCTAAAATTTTTGCTTCTCACCCTTAGAGAAGATTCTGCCAAATTCTAATTCAATTTCATTAACCTATTACCTTCATAATGGATTCTTTCTGAGATGTAGCTATCTGTATTTTTATGTCTTCCAGTCTCTAGACGCCTTGTTTACAGTAGCTTAATAATTATTTTTAAACGAGTTAATAAAAATCTACTCATCACCTTTCAAAAGTATAAATTCTATGGTGAGACTATGAGTTAAGGTAGTCTTTCTGAGATATGTAAAAGCAGGACAGTAGTGGTTCTATGCACTAGTATGTACTGTATGTATTAAGCCAATCAACATAGATAAATATATTCAATACACTAATAACTATCAGGAGAAAAGATAATGAGGAACACGGTGAGTCCAGATTTTACTCACAAAATGATTTGTCGGCACTGCTATTACCAAGAAGAAGGGATGCAGGTCAAAGACACGACAAACATATTCCAGGGGAATCTGGTAGACTAAGGTTCAGATAGCAGAGAAGCCTTCAGAAATTGGCCTGAGAAGGAGAGGTTCAAGGGAGTAAAAGGGCCTGAGAAAATGTACCTGCAGAGGATGCTGAAAGGATAGGCAATGGGAAGAAAGGAGGAATTCTGGGTAGAGTAAATAACCTAAAGATAAGACAACAGGAACTGTTGACTGGGTTTCTGACAGCTCTGAGTCATAGGGCACACAGTGAAAGAGACATGGCTAACATTGAGTCATGATGGGCGGCTAAGCTTGGGTCATGAAGGATCTGGTATTTTTCTATGAGAAGTGTAGATCCAAATCTGGAACATCACAAGTTTGTGAGCCATTGATGTACTTACATCCCCAGGAGTAGAAACCACCGCACTTAGATTCCTAATCTCTAAGCATCACCCATGCCAGCAGGAGGCAACCAATAAGCACTGGTCAAAAGTGCAGGTGGTTGTACTGAGACAAAGAAGGGCCTGTAGCTTATGGAAATACTACCCTCAATTTTGCATTTATACTCTAGAAAAATCTCTCCCTCATGAAACCAAGCTTGAGGGAGAAGAGGTGGTTGAAGACTTGCACTAGTGATGTCATTTAAGCAAGAAGATGAAGTAAGATGACAGCAAAGGATGGCTGGGAGAAGCCAGGTGTTAGTAATGGGTCGCCAGTTCACTGTGGCAGGAAGGAGTGCTTCCCAGGATTGATGCTTGGGAGGCAAGATGGGTGGTATCTTTCTGTGAGAAACTTCGGAGGCAGAAGACAAGAAAAAATGGAACAATTTCTAAGAATATACAATGAGCTAACTAATAGCAGTGGCTACATCTCAAGCATCACTGTCATGTAAAAATGATCTTTCCTAAGATATGGAGAACTGAAAATCAAACACATGTCTCAATGATGGCCTTTAAATGGGGGGCGGGGGAACTTTGGCTCATCTTGACAGCAGTGTAAACAGATTCCTGCTCAATAATGTTGCTAGTCATTCTAACACTTGCTTTTGTATTCAATCTATTTCCATAATTTCATCTTTTATTCCACAATATTTTATGTATGAACTGGGCCATTATGCAAGACAGCCCACATCACTCATCATTACCATAGCTACCTGACACATAATAACATGATAGGTGCTCTTAAGGCCTTGTGCCTCCTGGAGCCTACTGTTATGTGTCCTTGTTAATTAGAGAGAATGGAAAGGCCTGTCCACGTCAAATGTGTGAATTTAGATTTTCTTCACAAATTTCAGAGTGGAATTGAGGCCTCGGCTTGGTGGAAAGCTTGCTTACTCTTGAGCATAGAGAGGAAGGTGAGATTCCCCCCGAGTCTGGATGCTAAAGAGAGTAAGCACAAGTGGGAAAGCCTGGGCTGTGCTGAGGGAGGGAGGGCTGAGGCATCTCCACAGTCATGGACATTGGAGCTTCCACTAAACACTTCATGTACTGGGTGATCTACCCTAGGAAAATGTCCTTTCCTTTTGTTATCTTTGTAAAATAACAAGGGAGCCAGAATATATGAAGGAAGGAACATGTATACATAAATACAGTGTTCTACCTCTATATGGATTTTAAAAGTTAACTCAGCCCCCACACATGTTCCTTAACCTGCCCTATATTGACCCCCAATGACCATGTAGTTCACAGTAAAGTGGGATGCAGTAAAGGCACCAGATGGCCTGGTCCAGAGTGTTCAATGGACTCATGGTGAGCGGTTTCAGAGGTTAGCAAACATGCGCATCTCAAATTTTAAAACATCCTTGAATCAGAAACGAGAATGAGCTTCTCAACCTGGGTTCATTAATCCTAACAATGTCAAGACACAAACTATGTCTACCTTATGAGCTCTTTGCATGCACATGTGTCCATCACTGTCGGTGCATGCAGCCTGTGCAATATGTAGGGTCATATTATTAGGATGGTGTACTGTGACCAGAAGGAGAAGGCCTCACATTTAAGTGCAGGTTTCCTGTAACAATGTCCCTATTACAGTCACAGTGCTCTCAGAGCCTCCCATCTAGAGAACAGAGCCTTCAGTAAACAATGAAGACAGAATAGCAGAAAGAAGCAGTGGGTAAATGTACCTAGGAAGTACTATAGCCATGCATCATAACGACTATGATAAACATGCAGAACTGGCTCCCAGGACTACCATCGTCATCAGCACACACCATTATGCATGTTTTGATGGGCCAGCTGCCATGCAGTGATAAACCCACCATCCCAATTAATACTCACAGTGGTACTAGGAAGAGACCGGGGCACAAAAAACAATGGAAAAACTTCCCTAGGTCATGAAGACGAAATGAGACCACCTGACCTTAAAACTGTCCCGATCCAAGAACTACTTCTGTATTCCTAAACAGCTCCCTACCCTTTGTGTAGACAGCTGAAGATCAATCAGTACACTTTGAAATAAGGAAATGGTTATCATTCCCATTTACCTCCCTTAATTTGGAGTCAAAATTAAAGTGTCTTCCATAAATATGCATAAACATAGAGGAAAAGGGTCCCGTTTCTTTAAGCAATACTGCAGTTACTTTAGCCTAAGTATCTTCTTCACCAAGGAGTTTTTAATCAAAAGGTTAACTTTGGAAATTGTGCCTTCAGATGTTATTTCTAAGTCATGCATCTTCCCTTCCCCCTCTTTCCTGTCATGAGTAGAATCTACTCTGTGTCATTTCTTAATAAATGGTTTGCTATTAAGGCATCATTATAGTAATGCGGGCTATTGGAAGAAAGGGGTTACTTCAGTAGCCAACCCTCTTGATGACCTGCTCTTCTGTACACATTAGCAGTTGGATAGGGCTGTGGTTATTGAACTTCTGCCATCCACCAGAGACAATCTGCTCTGGGTTGCATTGCTGGAAAGAGAGGACTATGGGAAAAAAATTCTATCCAAATTTTTAGGCTCCTCTGCCTGGGTGATGATGGTGCTGAGCTGATGGTTTGTTTGATAGGAGTTGGCAGGGGGTATTATCGAAATGTCTACCCATGTGGCCAGCCTACTGCTTGAGGGCACACAGAAGCTGCATTTCCTGGGACACAATGCACATTTACAGAGCCCTTTAGTACCCTAGGCATTGCTTTATACACTTAAAAATAGTGGACACGATGTAAAATCTTCTGCTTTTGAGGGTCTTACACTCTAGGGATCAGTTGGCCCCCCCTCAGATCTGCATGTCCCCTCCCCCCCTTTCCCAACATACACAGGGAAATAAAGGGAATGTGGCCATAAATCCCTTCCAAAGACTATCAGCACTCAATTTGTAGCTCATAAAATAACTATGAAAAATTAAGACATCTTTTTCTTTCAATTGTATGACCTACCAAAACTGCTCCCAGAGCACTTGGAGCTTACACCTTATACTGGGAGCTGGGGACTCCAACAATAGCGCGCAGTTCCATGCCAGAACAATTTCATGTTGTTTTGTATTCCATTGGCAAAGGTCCTATAAGAATGTCCATGTCACTGCCACAAAAGGAGCGAACATGGGAAAATACTTGTTCTTCTTTCCATCAAAGGCTCAGTTATAAGACACACAATGCTATGAAAACTGGCGAATCTGGAATCATCGTTAAAGGAAATTAACTTGGAAAGTAATTTATGGCAAGAAAATCCAACTCCTTTGTTATCTCCCTTTTACTGTAATATGTTTCCTGAACACTGCCTAAAAGAGGGCTTTTAGAAAGGAAAAAAAAAAAGTATAGTAAAATTAACTCATTTTATCAATTTGTGTTCTCTGCCAGAGTTTCCTGACTGTGGCTATGAAGGGCTGTAAAACTGATGAATTTGCATGGAAAAAGAAACCAGTGTAAGTAATTTGTGTAAGAGGTAACACGGACATAGACTGCTATAATTCAGACGCCCCGCAGATAGCAGACTGCTGCAGTGTGCGCAGTTATGGGCAAGAAAAATGACCACGCTGCAGCCAGTCTGACTTGAATGGAAATCAATCATAAAGGTACTTTCTCTGCAGCTTGTACACCACAGTTTTCAGCAACTCCTTTGCCAAGCAGATTTCTGGTCTGTGAACCCTGTGCTGATCTCCTCTTTCTATCCCTGTTTTTAAAGGAGTGGCCAAATGCAGGCTGGAAGTAGGGTTTTTCAAACAGGAACATAAAAGGAAGGCACTGAACTAAAACATGGGTTTCCCTCCATGTGAAATGAGCTTGCCTGCTATTAAAAGATTTAAGCAATGCTTTTTTTCTGAAATTTAGCGCTAAGTGCCAAAAGCCAACAGAATGCTTTTAACCCCACAAAAGGCAGTTGCTAGCATGCACAGATCACCTCCCTCACACAGCCATGACTTATGAATACAAGTTAAGAAACATGTGTGTGTGAGTGTGTTAGTGTGACATTAGGGGGGTATGCTTGAGGAAAAAGAGGAATATAAGCATAGAAAATTTATTTATGAAAGATGCTTCAATTTTTATTAAAATAGGCTGAATCCACCGATACTGTGTTATATTCCACTCTGAATGATAAAAGTTTACCTTTAGCAGATAACCACTATAAGTTTAATTTCTAAGCTAGTCCTACTCAGTCATTTTTGTGTATATAGAAAGTCTTGAAGCTTGAGGAACCCGGGCATAATCCCCATGGAGGAGGGCCCTCTCCTACTTACAGATTACATGTGTAACAAATGTTTACTGAATTGAACTAAAATCATGAGCATGCTAATGAAAACAGCAAAGGACTTCTTTCTGCTGATTTTTATTATGTACCAGATAGTGTAAATAAAATATAGAATTTTATCCTATGGTATCTCATATGGTATACATCAACATTATTTTCATTGACAAATGAGAAAATGAAGGGTGATGTTTAGCAAAATGTTCAGCTGTAGCCCAGGGATTTGATGTCAGGTGTCTCTAGATAAAGAAATGGGGAAGCTACATTCTTGCTCTTGTCTTTGCTGTCTCATAATTACAGGGAAGATGGGTCTCATGAGATAAGTTATCACCATAAGTAGCAAGGCTGCTATGTCCCTTACATTCTTCTCTGGGTCTTCAGCACAAGGAGTTGTAGCTACTGCCCTTCTGGATGCAGGGCCTCACACTTGGTCCAGGAGAGCAGCCATGAGCAGCAAATGATGATGACTGATCTCTTGCATTAGTGGCTTCTGCCTTTGGGACTGGAATTGATTTTCTGCATTTTAGAGCATCATCTTGTCTTGGCTTTTGGTTGAAGTCAGATGCAATACCCGTTTAGTATAAGATACAACCTCAGCCATGGGATTCAGTCTTCTTGACAGAGGACAGATTTGATGGCATAAAAGGTCTTTTTACCACAATGATCTATAAACCATGGAAGGGCCTCTACATATAAACTCCTTCCCCAAGAGTACACTGGTACGATCTGACCATTAGCTGTACCAACAGAGACCCTTATTAATAACACATTAATTAGTTATCTACACAACAACAACAACAACAACAACCATTTTTTAGGAAGAACTGCTTAATTTTCCCTCCTGCACTTATTGAGAAATCCTTGGTGTTAATTATGTACTCTATTAATCACATACTGGATGGCTCAGCCTCTGATGTGTGGTATGGCTTTGCTGAGTGCTTGCTTATTCAGCTATCCCAGACATGCCTACAGGGTGCCACCAACAGTCTTTCCAATCCATGAAGGTAAGCTACAAGCACATATTCCAGATCAAATCCCAATACTTTTGCATTCTTATTGTGGGGCAAAAATGAGTTCTATCAGGCATTTGGACATCACAAGAAGGCCTTGTAAGCTCTCCAATATTACTCATTGAATATTAATATCTGTTCTTAAAGGTGAGTTTTATGAGCAAATAATGATTTAATGAAGATTACATTATCAGTAGCGATCTTTTGAATTTTTGCTCATAAATAGCAGTTTTTAAAAAACTGTAGAATTATGTATTATTTAAAATGCTGATATGGTTAACCCATTCATGGCTGACCATTTAATGTTGGAACATGTCAGTGTCAGAATTGGATTATGTCCTTTATTCACTAAATTCCCATTAGCTACCCAGAATGTTGGCAGAAATGTAGGATTTGATGAGTGAGTTCTCAGGACAGCCAGGGCTACACAGAGAAACGCTGTCTCAGAAAAAAAAAAGAAAGAATTTTCTAGATAGATGAGTAAGAACAGTACTGGTGTGTTTTATTCTGTCACAGCTGTCACCTGAAGGGACCACTAAATGGCTGTCATAAACCAAGTTTTAGGACACAATCCTAAAATTGGTCATTTGTTATACACATGTGAATATTTTTAAATAAAATTGGCTGATAGTGGTCAGCTCCAGGATCAGCTCAAGAACACACAGTAGATGATCAAGGGCAAAGGGTTAATCCAGTAATGATCCTGGTAATTAGCATCATTGAGCTCTCACTAATCCAACATGAGGCGTCCTATTATTTTACCTCTGTGTTCTTGAGAGGTCTCCCCAGTTTAGAACTCAGATTTATGTTCAGCCTATAGCCAGGACTTAACTTTAAATATTTTGTATTAAATAAATAATTATAACCTATGAAGAAAACACAGGCAAGAGGCATTGCAGATATTGACCAGAGTCCCATAGCTATTAAATTTCAAATGTTCACCCCTATTATAACTCCTGAACTATTTCCTGGTATCCTACAGGCATGTGTGTGTTTGATAGTCTGTGTTAACGACACACTATGTAGGCAGAAGTTACTTAGAAAAGATTAGCCGTAGATGGACCTAGAAACAGAGACCAAGACAACAAGTTAGTATGTACATCAAAGTATAATGTGTGTTTCTTTTTCCAAGATCCAGTGTCTATCATAAGAGTGCTCATAAGAGTCTGGTAAATTTAGTAGACCCTTCAGTTGAGGATAGAGATAAAGGGCCCAAACCCAGCCATGAGCAGCTCTAACCAGGACTGGCAGGAGTAGGTATATACCAAAGAGCACAGGGCACACACGCAGTGCTTGCTACCTGGTGTCAAAAGCACACTCCCTCTGTCCTAAGTGTGACCTACACAGTAGCTCACACACACTGGTCAGGACATATATTCAACACATGTCTCATGGTAGGGTGGGGCCAGCTATGGATAAAGTAGCCTGTGGGTGGGGGTCTCCTCTTTGTAGCCCATCCTCTTTTGGTTGGTGAGGAAGGGATAGAAATCAAGGTTGGCCACCCATTTGTGAATGGTAGAAAATCTTAGTGCAGCTGGTCCACTCCATTTGCTTCCTGCTTTACTGTTCAAACACTCACCCCAAATGAGTCAAGAAAATAAAAACTGTATGACAAAGCCGTCTTTGGAAATAATTCAACCACAACATTTATTTTAAAATTGTATTGAATTTTACTAAGAGGAAATCTGCTAGTTAAGCCAGATAGACTGATTTTTTTTTCCTTTTCTAAGAGTGTGGCAACATTTATTATTTCCTCTCTGTGTGGGGGCTTGATTAAAACTAGAAAATGAAACATATCCCATGGTGTAATACATTTAGAATGAAGTGACTTAGACTTGAAAAAAAACCTTAAGGGGCCGATTAGAATTTTCTATTATATAGCTTACTTAACAGATTTCTTTAAAAGCTGCATTTTGGACATAGAGATGATTTTTTTAAAGGCCATCCAACCTATTGTCTACACACACCAGACCTTCCTTCTAGAGGGGTTGATTCTGGCTTCTATGCATAAGATGTGTGATGTTCATTTTGAAATTACTAGTAGAGCCTGCTATTGACCATCTAATTATGCCGAGTTCCATTTATAAACATAGCTAACCACTAAGTTTATGGAGACTTTTTGTGCTGCTTTAATAGGATATTGATCGAGAGCATAGTTTGAGTGGCCTGCCATTGAATTGTGTAATGCCAAACAAAGGCAAGGTCACAGTGACGGTCCGGGCTGGGCTGCAGTGGACGTTTTATCATCGTCTTTTTGTTTCTTCCTTTAATGCTGAAGCCTAAATGGTTTCTTGCTTAAGAGTATAAATTGTATAAAAAAAATTAATTTCTGTACCATGGTCATTGTTACTGTGTGTGTTAACAGAGGAGAGAGCCAGCAGGTAGCCTGCTCAGACTAGGAAGTTTTTAAGTCATCCTCCTCCAATAAAGGTAGAAAGAACTGCCGCTATTTAAGTAGGAACCATCAAAAGATGGCGCATTCAGGACTTCTCATCTGAGGCCTGCTTCTTCATTAGTCTTTCCAGATAAGGACGATTCGTATTCTTCAAGTTTGAGCTTATCCCTACCACTGCCTCATTTTCTTACTGTGCCTCTCTTAGCTGAGTTCATTTTTGCCCCAGAACGTCTACACCTCAGGCTAGATTAGATTCATTGGTTCTTGCAAAAGTGTTGGTCAGAAAACCTTAGCGCCCGGGTATGGGCGCTGGAAGCCATACCAAGGACTTGAAAAAGAAGTTTAGAACTAACTGTACTTGGAACTCCCGTGATGATGCCTGTGTGAAAATCTCAGCAGTGCACATTCCCAAGGCAGGAAACAGCCGCTAGGGTGCCACCTCATGCCAGGCTGAGGCACCGGCCCTGTTCCATTCACTGCCCACTCTCCATTGACAAACAACTCAGGAACCCCCGAAGTCCATCGGGTAGCCAGGCTTTGTGGCAGAGCCAGGGTAATTCATCTGCTGGACTTTAATAGATTCTGCAGCCCTGTAGCAGGAACTCAGCACAGGCTGAGCAGCTGAGAGCGGTTTTCACACCCAAAGACTCTAAGGCCAGCCACAGTGTACTGAGAATCCTGGCTTTGCAGAATTCCAGGGCTGTGAAGTCATCCCGAGCCATGAAGTTTACTTAACCCTTGCAGCCAGTTTGGGTGTAACAAACCACGCTGGCAATCAGAACAGGCCAGAGCAGAGGCACAATGGCCTGTGTGTGTATCTGTGGTTTTTACTCTTTCCCACTGAGGCCTTTAAGGTTTCAGAATCTCTCCAGCAACTTCAAGGAAAACAGTCAGCACTTTAGAAGGAAATGAGCAGGAGTGGAGTTTGGGACAGAACTTTTTGAGTTCACACCAGGAGGGACATTTGGCAGCCTTGGAGCACGTACTTTGAGGAAACGTTGGCACAAAATAAACAAGAGTGGGTTTGACAGAGAGCCCTTGAAGCAGGGACATTCAGCAGCCAGCAGAATGGGCTCTCCTTTGGCAGCTCAGGGGAGGGGCCTATCTGGAAATGCCTGTAGAGGGCTTTGTGTAATAAAGCACCATCTCAACAGATGGCTCCTGTCTC
The DNA here is from genome assembly GCA_902729485.2 of Mus minutoides. Lineage (NCBI taxonomy): Eukaryota > Metazoa > Chordata > Mammalia > Rodentia > Muridae > Mus > Mus minutoides. The sequence continues at coordinate 35,017 of CACVCL010027516.1, read as the reverse complement.
CTCCTTCATGGGATTATGCTAAAACAACCTCAGTGATTCGGAACCACAGTCGCTCCTGGGAGCCTCTCCCCTGTACTGAATTCTTCTTTTTCTCTGGCCCAGCGTGCAGTGGTCTGTGTTTTCTCCCTCTTGTGGAACAAGGTAATAAATAACTAGAAGTGCTTTCAGATGGTCCTGCCACGTGTGGAGACGGGCCACAGAACAAATCCATACTCTCAGCTCCAGCGTCTCCGTTGCTACAGCTCACAAACATTAGATGATAAAGGCAGAAATTAAAGGGTGCTGGCGGGAGGCAAGGGTGAGGGAGTTTGTGGCTTCCTGCAGCTCTCCTGGGCCAGTCAGAGTCCCAAGTCCAGCAGTTCCTAGCATCTGCTCCAGGCATTTATTGTCAAGCAGCCTGGCTGTCTAGTCTAACTCTCACCTAGGAACTTGTGAGGCTGAGCTGCTCTGCCATTGCCACCGTGGAGGTGATACTCTTCCAGACAAGGACATCAGCCAGAGTTATTCCGCAACTCTTCCTTTGCAAATACTGAAACAGCTCTCCCTACTCCATCACAGTTAGAACCTCACTGGAATCCTGGGGGAAGTAAATATTTTTACTATCACATGTAGAAGGCTAGCACTATGTATCTGGAAAGAGAAACAGTTTAAGACAAGGGTATCCTTTCTTAGTAATTTGAAGTCTCCACACTAGCTGTGATTGGGACGAGGTTATAGACTTTATGCAGTTCGGATGGTGCACTGAGTGGGTAATTTTTGTCAACCTAACACAAACTATGAAGTTGAAAGCTATGAAGCTGAAGAGCTGCCTCTATTAGAGTGGCCTGTGGGCATATCAGTAGGGTATTTTATTGATTAATGATTGATGTGAGTGGGCCACGCTCACCATGAGAGGTATCAATCACTCCTGGGTAAGTGTTCCTGGATGGTCTAAGAAAGCAGGCTGAGCAAGGCAGTAAGCAGCACTCCTCTGTGGCCTCTGCTTCAGTTCCTGCTTTGGATTTTTTTTCTGATGATACAATGTGACCTGTAAGCTAATAAGCCCTTTCTTCTCAAGTTGTTTTTGGTCAGTGTTTCATTACAGGAACAGAAACCTCACTAGGGCCTATGCCTTTGAGAAAGGCTTTCTGGTGGAGGGATAGAGCTTGGGAATCCCTGTTGCAGTAGGCAAGGCAATCTATAAAAATAAACCTTGACAAACTTAGATTAAAGGTCTACAAGGAAGAGAGAGTCTCTGGCATGTGGCTGACCGGTTTGGCCTGAAGCCATGGTTTAGCTGATGCAGCCCGGTCCTGCTCTTACCAAACAGTTGTAGTCAGCACAAGGCCATGTGTGAGTGAGTACTGGAGTGATGGCACTGCAGTGTGCAGAATCAGAAAGCACTGAGAAACTGAAGGGTGCTCACGATGGATGCCAGGCCTTTGCTAACCAGCCCCCTACATGGGCACAGGAAGCAATCCGAGACACTTTGCAATCTTGGCCCCAAGGGCAGGCATCTCTTCTGGCAGTCTTGAAGGAACATGTAGAATTCACTTGGCAATCATGCTGCCTTAGACTGAGTGGAGGTCTAATCAATCTTAGATATAAGACCTGAAAGGAAAATGAGGGAAGGGAGGAAGGGCAAGAGGCTAGGGATGGTTCTGAGCTGTCTGGCCTCTTACAGCTCCCAGACCTTGGAACTCTGCTGGTAATGAAGACTAATGCAAGCATTTGAGTGGCTAAGGCAGAAGGGAACGGACTAGAGCTCTAATCTTAGAGTAAAAAGGATTTCTTTTTTAATCAAGGCTATGCTTGGATCTCAATAAAGCCTCAATAAATATACTTTGCTCTAATGCTTCTATGACTGATACACTTAGATAAGACATACTCTTTATATGCTATTATTAGTAAGCTAATAAGAAAAATATAGAATATTGATTACCGTTAGTACATATGCATTATTATCTGTCTATGGCCAGGAACTGGCTAATCCACCATGCACTAACCAGGGAGGCACATGTCTTCCTGTTTAATAAAGTCATCTAGTTCCCCCTCAGCTAATACTTTGGGACACCTTTCGTAACACAGCCAAATTTTCCCCACTGCAGGCTATCACCCGCTACTCCTATTGCTTCCCCATGAGGATTCCGCCAATACGACCCAGAAGTAGCGTCAGTCAATAGCACCTCACCATCAATAGCAGCCTCCCTGACTGTCAGAATTCCAACATGCACAGTTGCCTTCCCACCACTTAACCTGCCTGGTCTTAAACAGAAGACTTTCTCAACCTCCCCTTAGTTAGTCTCAGAGTATAGATTGCACAACTTAGAGTACAGCTAAGACACACCAAGGATCAACATCAACTAATGATGCTCCCCCCTCCAAGGCCCAGCACAGTGCTTAGCAAAGCAAACGAGAAATGTTTAGGAACACCTGAATTTTCCTCTAGTCCCACATCGTATCCTATTTTTTTATACAGGCTTGGGAGACCAGGCTGGCTTGACTTCTGTGGCATCTCACAGCCCATTGGTTTCATTGGGCATCCTTGCAAGCCTATAACACATACAATAGGGGCTACGAATTCCATTTCATTCTGTAGAGAACTTGACGCTGCTTGAAAGTCATGTTTAACAATATAAATTTACCTACCTTTAGGCAGATGAAAGAGTAAAATTTTAATATTTGATGTTTAATTTCACTTTTAAATTGAGACTAAGAGCAGGTGGTCTCTATAGGAATGCTTTTAAAACAGAGACGTTCTGGAAGGAGGGCAACCATTTGTGTGAAGTGTGGGGGCTGTCAGGAGAGACATAGACAGCCAGACTCCCATGCTTTTTGCACTGTTTGGGTTATGCCATAACAAACATACAATCAATGGGCCTTTGATCAACAGAACTGGGCGGTGGCATGAACTCTTCCATCACCGCTGTAGTTGTTATCGACAAGCTGGTAATGACCATGCTGTAATGTGCCACTCATACTGAGAGCATTAGCATTGCTTAAAGGTCAGAAACAAAGTCTCTTAAATGCAGAATTCCTCAGAAACCAGAGTGAAGACTCAAGATCTTCTAAAGCCAAGTTCACACATTGTAACCAGGACTGTGTGAGACATTCTGCATTGGCCCTTACCATGATGCCTCACATTAAAATTCTTAATTTTTCCTAGCCTAGAAATACTGGCTTTTAAACAAAAAAGTTGGTATAGTTTTTCTAAGGAGAACAGAAAGGGGCTGTGAATGTGTCTAAGCCCCATGAGAAGAAACACTGAAGGCAAATTTGAACCGAATCAGAACAAAACTATACTTACTTTGTGACACTCTTACTAGCTCAGTCACACTGAAAACACCTGATGTGACAAAGCTGTCCTGGAAGCCCAAATGTCCTGTGGGAACAAAAACAGAAAAAAGCCAACTGTCATAAAGAGAAAACTTGAAACAACACAAGTATAAATACTCATCAAGTTATGGTCGAGCATGTGAGGCCTAAGAGCTATGATGAAGCACGTGAAGCCTTAGCACACATGCAGTTCCCTCTGTGCTCTTGTTTTTGTTGTTTGTTGTTGTTGTTGTTGGGGGGGTAGGGGGCTACAATCATTTGGTAACAGACACAGCTTTTGGGTTGGAGAAGCTTTGATGTAACAACTGGGTGATGTTTTTTTTTTTTTTTGAGATGCTTAAAAAATTCAATAGGAAGTCTGAAATGAGAGACAATGAAAAAAGAAAAAAGAAGAAAGAAAAAAGAAAAAAGAAAAAAGAAAAGAGAAGAGAAGAGAAGAGAAGAGAAGAGAAGAGAAGAGAAGAGAAGAGAAGAGAAGAGAAGAGAAGAAGGTGTAGATCCAGAATTCCTGGGAATCAATCAGGATAGCCAAGCTCCATAATGCTTTGAAACATTCACCACAGAAATGTCTAGTCAGGTTTAGTTGTCTGTTCATTTAAATCTAATTGTTTAAATCTGATGATTTAATCACTTTCTACAGAGGAAACTTTGGAAAAGCCAAACAGGAAATACAAATTCAGTTTTTGAAATACGGAAACAAATTATTTTGTATACAAACACAAAATTGTACTTGTTTAGAGAAAAGTACTTTTTGTGTGGGTCGATTTTTTTTAATGAAATATATAAATAGTTCAAAGTTGTTTCACCTTTGAATTATATGTCTGCTTCATTCTAGCTGAATATAATGACTTTTCTCTAAACTATCTGATTTCGTATCTATGCAGAAGCATTGTGTAACTTCACGATGTGCTCAGAAATCCATTCTTGCACCTATAGCTTTGATTATGTGTATCCCACGAGGCATATTCTACTGGAGAGATTTGCCTGTGGACTCAGTTTATCTTTACCTGCTTTAAAGTGTGATGCATAGGAGCAAGTGTTAGCTGCAGCAGTTAAAAACATCACTGTTCTTTGCAATAAGACACATACCTTAAGAAATTTGGCACGAGAAAAGGTAAATCTGAATGTACAGCAACCCATAGATAAGATGTACATGCTTCATAGAATCTATTTCATTCATTGTTGAGGGGCAGGAGACTGATATGCATCAGAGCATACATACCAGAAAGCTTATTAGATGCCATGTACAGAAATGTACAGAGCAGCTGTTTTAGAGGAACATTAGAGGTCTATGAGTTCTTTTGATTACAAAACGGTTTTGAATAAAGAAGGTTTTTTTTCTGAGTTTTAAATTTTTCAGTTAACTCTGATATAGCATACAATATCTATTGTACTAAAAGTAGGTCTAAATATTAGGCTATATAGCAACCATAACCTGCTGTTTCAAAAAAGGAAACCGCAAAAGTTCACCTTAAAAGTTCTTAAGGACTTTTACTTATCAAAGCAACCCACAGTAGGGTATATATCTAGGGACTCTTGTTTGGTAAGCGCTAGAGGTACTGTCTCTTGGATTAAAGAACTGAAAAGCAAAAGCTTTAGCAAATAAATAAGAAAAAAATTCCCTTAAAGAGGTCTTGTCAAAACAGATCATAACATTTCTATTTTACTGGGCACCATTAAGATTGCATGTATCCCACAGACCATAACAAAGGAAATCCGGTCTCAGTGCTCACGAGTGTGGGCTCAGTGCACACAACAGCCAGAAAATCACAGCGGAATGCAATGTGTAGATCCCCAGCATCTCTCTTTGTCCTACCAATTACAGGCTGGCACTTGTTTTAATACCAAACTCCAAAAGCCCATATTTTAGTAAGAGACTAATAAGTGTCTCTGCCACCCCAAAGTGAGTCTATCTTGACGACCAGTTTTGAGGGAGTGTGACCTTTGTTGTCACTTTGTGAGCAAACAAATTTGTGGAAACTAGATTTTATGTTTAATTTGTTCACCATTGGGATCTCTATGCTTCAAAGTAGCTAGTGATTATCTGTGAATAGGTAAGTGAACCTTTCAATCGAGGATGCTCAAATTGCTCCCCTCTGCTAAGGTCCCTCCTGGGTTCCAAGTGTTTAAATTAAGCATCTACTGGACATTCTATCCAGACATCTCTTAGGTAGCCTCAGATCCAATACATCCAAAGTATTCATCTTTCTGTTTTGGTGGCATCCTTACTCTGGCTTCATACAATTACCTAACCCCATGTGTCCTCACACTGATTCAGCTTCCGGTCTACATTGTTCCACTCTGCATGTTTCCCCATTCCTGTGATCGAGGTGAAGGCATCCACAGTCCTCACCACCATGACAGAGTCTTCAAACCATATCTTGTCTATTATCCATTTATTCATGTTGGTGTCCTCAAGAATCCACTCTCTAATCTGAAGCAAGAACCCTTTCAATGTCGGGCAGATCTGACCACTCATTCTCTTAAGACATATTTACTGAGTGACTAGCATGTGCCAGGTGCCGTAGTAGATCTGTGTTCCCTAATTTCAGAGAGTCTGCAGTTCAGCAACAGAGACAGCTAAAACTGTTCAACATAGATTAATAGGAAAAAAAAAAGCATAGACAGTCTAAGTGACAGGAAGTGAACTCACGACAAGAGCATCAGGGAGGACGGTAAGGGAAAACCGTTCCTAAGAGATGCTCTCTGAAACATATTGAGAAGACAACTGGGACAGAAAGCAGATGAGCTTGTTGGCAGACGAACAAAGGCTCGGAGGTCGGAGGGTGGCAGGTGCAGAAGACGCCAAGATACATCTGAGGTATTCAGCAGCCTATCAGGAACCTTGCAGAAGTCCTACATGTGTAGCAGCAACTCCTCTGGTGAGTTTGTCATTCCTCACCTGTCCCTGAGGAACAAGCTCTCCTGACACCTCTACCAAAGTCTGCCCTAGCTGACCTCACTTCTGGAAGTACTCCTTTCTCTGTTTTTAACACTGACCCGATGTACTGTGCATGGCGCTAACACCGTAGCTGGCACACAAGATGGTGAGCCCCCTCTGTTCATGTTGAGCGTGCCCCCTTTTGAGCTGGCAGAATCTATTCTGTGTCACTGTCTCTCTGGCTCGAGGGAAGATACTTGGCAAGCATGAAGTATTCCAGAGAGACCCCAAGGGAGCAGAACGCAAACCGCCCCCCTTTTTAATAAAAACAGTTACAGAACGTGTTTGTTTCTCAAATGTTTTGTAATAGGGTTGAAATAAACTAAGCCCTAGAAACTAAATCATCCAAAGAAAGTCAAGCCGTCCACACTTATCCCTTCCAAATTGAACAGAATCAGCACAGGAAAAAAAATCAGTGTGGCCTCTGCTGGAGGGGGTACTGTCGGTCTCTCTGCTAAGAAATGCCTGGGTATGTGTGATGGTTTTTACTCTGGTCCACAGTCTGGGACAGCAACAAAAAGGGGAGTCACAGAGTGGAATTATTTAATGGACACTGCCACCTGCCTCCCCCCCCCCACTGCCCCCAAGAAATCCAGTCTCAGATTTAAACAAGGATCGTGCTGGCTGAGAACATCACCACAAAGATAATTCCACCTTCCATCAGCAGCCTCTGTCTCGGGGTGAAGCAGAAGGTGAGTGTGTGAAGGAATGCCTGAAAGTTAGACCATGAAAACAAAGAGCGTTGAATATTTCACGAGCTCTCACGTTAGCAGCTCCTCCCAGCAAAACTGAATTATCAGACGGGTTTTATTTATAATTTTTCCCCGACAGACATAGGATTGGGCGAATGCAGTGATCACACAGGAAGCCCCTGGAATGATGGAAGAAAGTGAGATGGTGGGGCAGTTATGATGCAACCCGAGAAGCTGAACCTCGCATCCTCACACACACTGAGTGGCAAGGAAATGATGCTGATCGCTCGGCGTTATTGCAAGATGAAGAAGGGGTAGAAACAAAAACAAAGGGAAGTCTTAGTGGTTTGAAATTCAGATGTTATTAACATGGGAGATCTCTGTAAACTCTGGAACGGAGTAAGTTCAGTGAAATCAGGAAAGGCTTCGAGGTTTCCGTTTTGAACTGGGCCTCTTAGAAACGACTAGAAAACACAGACCTCTGTCAAGTACAGATGCATGCAGCAGTGTACTGCTAAGTGATCTGACTCAAAGTTCTGAGCTGAGTTCAGAACTTGAATGGGAGCAGGTCTTTTTTCTTTTTATATTTGATGGCGAAAGAGTTCCTGTACCTTTGTTCAGTGAATTCCCAAGTAGAGCATAGGTTTCATATACCTGGGATTCAGCCATTCTCAGTGTGAGGGGAGGAGCCTTTCTGGAGAGGCTGAATGTAAAGAGAAATTCTTTCATGGCTTCTTAGAAGCAGTGGTTCTTTTACATCAATGACGTTAGCAATGATTTCAGAAAATACCTTTCTCTGGAAACCAAATCTCATCTTACAAGAGGACTGAACATCTACCTACCTTTGAATGTTAAGGCAGGGCAGGAAAAGCTAGATATGCTGGGATGTGGCAACCCTGCTGAACTGCCCAGAGGATGGGGGAGAGAGCCAGAGACATGTCATTTTGAGGGCTGGCCATCAGAGAAAGCTGACTGTCTCCACAGAGGGAAGTCTGTATCTGAGGAGGATACAGTCGAGACTGTATATGAGACTAGGTGTTTCTCAAGTTCAGATACCAAAGCCCTCCCTGACCTGAATTATTAGATCTCATCCGGTTATGGATGTAAGTTGACTGCAGTGCACAGACAACTTCATTAGACGATTATTTCCATTCTTTCCTCTTAGTAATTGAGTCTCCACCATTAGTAAATCACAGGCTGAGAAAGGAGCCTTTCTAAGTCCTGTTCCTCAGTCTCTGAGAAGGAAGAGGGTCCTTTATTTTCACCTTATCCTTACTCCAGCAGGAGTCTGGCTGTCTTGGGATGTCTTGGCAGCCACTGCATTAGCTTTTCAGAGGCCACTAGTTCTGTAAAGAAACCTCTTCACCGGGTTCACGTTCTCCTTCTGATCGCTTAGCAAGCCTCCAAGCACTTGTGGGATACACTTGTATGCATTTCATATGTATTCAATAAATAAGGCAAAGTTAAACCTGACTTTGGCCAAAAGGCAAAAAATCAATAAGGTGAAGTTATAAAGGATTTCTATTCCACTTGTCTTATGCCACTAGCCACCCACTTCATTGACATCATCTTTGAGCTCTGTCACTAAACCAGATAGTCATTGTTGTAGCTTACAAACTTGGGTCATCAGACATCCCAGCACAACCCCCTTCTATCTATGCCCTATTTGTTCAATCACTTAGCCTTACTTAGTGGACTTCTACTGCCGAATGTAAATTACTATGTTATTATTGACATAGCAATAGCTATTTCTGTACTCAACTTGGGTATCTCAGAATACAGGTCTTTATGGAGTTAAATGGAGGTGTTTACTTCTATGGGTTCAAATAAGGCCACATTTCAACTTTAGCATAATTTATATTATGACTTATATTTTATATGGTAAGTTGCATAACTAAATTATTTGCCATTCATTGGAGAAATCTGTGATATTTCTGGTTTCTGGAACAATTCCTTGTATTAAAAATATGAAGAATTCACTTATCTATCTGTAAAGACACAGAAAAGATATTACACATTATTTTCCATTGAAAGTAACCTAGTTGAAACAAACCAAAGCATATTCTAGTTGCTACAGTAACTTTGCGTGTACCTAAGCCATAACTACTGACTTTTCCCTTCTGAATTCCAAGTATCAGAAATTAGAGCTCATAGACTAGTTCCAGTCTGTAAACATCCGATCCACCAGCAATGTTCTGACTTTTGTCATATTTTAGATGGGACAATTGTACTTGGACATGAGCTTTTAGATTTACCACATCATCCTAGACTTTTCTACTATACATATCTGCTCAGACATATAGAGGCTGTAAGGCCTTGTAGGTATAAGTATTTGTGATGCCTGCTAAGTGTCAACTTCCTATTTGATTACTAGTATAGTAGAGGAAGGACAGTATATGACAGTCAGGTTCCATCTAAATAAAAGCCACCATTATTTTGTGATTAGAGTCCTTAGCCACATGGTTAAAGCCTCTCAGAGAATCCTCTTTGGGCATTAGTTTCCAGTATGACCCAAACCTACACTCTCTTCGTTGTGGGCCAAAGTGCCTTGCCTGCTACTCTCTGGTGTGTTCTATTCTCCATATTGGGGTTCCTATCAGTGTTCTTCAAAATGTGTTATGAAGAATAGCCCTCTGAAATGTTCTATCAGAAGTAAAAACAATGACCAAATATCTATAAACCAAAAGATTGCCCAGAAAACTGAAGGTGGAAAGCACTATTAAATTCACAAGGACCATTTGCAATCTAAAGTCTCTCATTCTTCAATAAACGCCCTTCCTAAGCTTTAGCTTTCTGTCTCCCAGTGATCTGACAGGGATGGGCTTCCTTTGGGGCAGATGTTTGTCTATAAGTACACCTCTCCTCCTCATCTCTCCCTCACATGGGTCATGTGTTAAGGGCAACCTGGAACCTGACTGAACATTGTTACTGAAGGACTGAAGGACACTCCACATTTTGCAGTCACTTTACTGTGTCTACATTAGGAAGATGGATTCAGCAAGACACGGGTATTATTTTCTTCAAAAATATCTGAAGAATATTTCTCTAGTCCCTCTGCGGGTAGTACTCAATTTCTTCAAAAGTGTATAATCTGTCTAATATTTGTTATGTTTGGTACTTTGTTGGAGACTAATTTTAAGATACCTAATTCCTATTGCAACTGTGTGCTTGGCAATATTATGATTTTTATGGAGGTAAAAGCTGAATATTTGAGATATTCAGTGATTTTTTTTTCCTAAGATCATTCAGATGGTGGGAGAATTGGAGAAGAATGTGTAATTTTCTCTACACAGTATTTTATTTTTTAATCTATCACAGGTAACCCGTTTACTAACGTCTGTATTAAATATTAGTAGAATTAGTAAACTCAATTTAATTGGCTGAGAATTTCAGATAGACTTTATTGTCTGAATTCAAGGACTATATTTATTAGCAAAAAATCTAAAATTCAGAGTAACTTTTTAACTTATTGGTATATTTGTGAATATTTGGTGCATGACATCACGGATGACCCCAGAAAGAGAAGGAAACACCAAGGCCAAGTTGAGTGACCAAAACTATGTTTTGACAAGGATATTTAGATTAATAAAAGCCAAGTGCTTTTTAAACAGTCCATTAAGTATGTGTTTCTTCTCCTTAAATTTCAAAACACCTCAATGTTGCCCTTTTGTAAAGACAGAATAAATCTCTGTCTTCCACCCCACCACCCATTTCCAGGCTGAAAACACTTCCATCCATTGTTTGTTTGTTTTTATGATAGTAAATTAACTTCCCTGTCTTCCCTAAACATTTAGACCACAACATAAGTAAGTGTTTTGCAAGTGAAGACTTGTTTAAGAGCAGAGAAATATTAACTTTTGGGATTATGTTTTCAAATATGCCATTGAAATATAAACAAATGGAGAACAATTCACGTCAACTAAGTTAAGCCACTATCATTAGCATAGAGCAAGAAATAGTTTATACATTTGATTTCTTTAAAAAATTAATTTTGGTGGCTTTCAGTTTATTTTGAAATTAACCTAGTTTTGAAGTAAAAGGGGGATTTGGACCAAACTTACTGCTTTCATGTTGTAAATCAAAATTGTCTACACACATGGACAGTAACAATTGGTAATTGACAAATGGCTGGAACTATTTGTAATACCTCCAGCCTCTACTATGAATCCTTGCATATATTAGGGAAAAATAAGGAAATTTATTCCCTGAATACATCCGAAACTGATTATCTTAAATGAATCAGACAGGGAACTGGATCACCCCAGGGCTACCCTGGTTCATGAGTGTAAAACAGCAGAAATCCTTCATGGCCCATCGCCCTGCCTTTCCTTTTTGGGTCTAATTCATGTGGCTCTGAAACCATTAACGGAGCTCAGCTTGCTAAACCAGCATAAGACACAGGCAATGACAGGGAGAAATGGTGACCAGCAGCTACATGCCAATTTTAAGACATTCAAAACTGATTTTGGTTCACTAAGCATGGATAGAAAATCATCGATGAACTGAAGCAATACATTGTTTAAAAAAATGCTTTCAATTACGTTTCCAAGGCTACAGAGAAAAATAATCTAAAGAGATATTTTAAACATAAAGATATGTACTTTTCCAAATACCATATCATCAGGTGATACTTACGATCACATAAAGCTTCCTCTGTCTGTGCACTTTGCTTTGTACAATTCTCGCAAGAATCACACTATCACTAATGCCATAATTTGTGGTGTTTATTCAATCATAGAGTCTATATTATACATTTCTGCAGGAATCATTGCAGGTTACAAATCATGCAGGTCATGATACTTTGAATTTGCTGGCCTAGCACAAACACAAAGTATTTTAGAGATACTGGAAAGCTCCTCGTGAAATATCACAGAATGAATTAGACTGTTCAGGCCACACCGGGTAAGTACAATGAAGGAACACTTTTTAAGACTTTAAAGTCATGTAATACAATTCTAGGCTGGATTCTTCTTGTTAAAGAGAAGTAGCATGGGAGTGATTGGAAGAGAAAAGGGCCAATATTTGACAACAGAAATCAGCATAACCTTTTAACTGCAGCAGCCATGGGTGACTGCCCTTCGACCTTGGAAGATTATGTGGGATTTCAATGACAACAGCTGGAAGTGAGTATGTGTGAAGAGAGTACAGATCTGAGACCCGCTACAAAAGGCCAGCACAATCTGGGCCCAGATCACAGCACTGATTAGAAATTGTTTCCCGGTCCTGGCTTAATAGAGTGTGTGATCAAGAAAGTTGGAAAGGTTTTTGTTTTGTTTTCGATTTTCTTTTCTTTTCTTTCTTTTTTTTTTTCCGAAGCAAGGAATCATGTATGGATTTATTCATCCCCCATTTTTTCTTTCCCAGCTGTTTAATTAAGATTCTCATATGAAACAGGACCACAAAGACATTGTAAAACTTATTTTTTTTGCATATTGATTTTCAAAGACAACAAAACTTTAATAGTCCTCTGCTTGAGTGTTTAAGGAATCTCTACCGTGGGCATTTCATTGTGAACCACCAGAGAGAGTCGTGAACGAGCACACTCATGCACACAGTGGCAGGGATTGTGGATGAAATGGGGGAGAAATTAGAAACTATAACTCTCTCAACCTTCTCTATAACTTGAACGGTGCAGCACGCAGCACACATCCTCAGGGCGTGTGGATGAATGGATGAATGAACACTTTCTACCGGTATCCTTTTTTATCTTGCCATGTACATTCCTGCGACCGAGTTAAGTATTTCATGATATCACCCTTTTCTTTACCTTCATGAATGTGTTAGCAATGTTAAGTCTGTGTGTGTGTTCACTACAACATAGAGATATGAAAAGATGAATTCCAAAGAGGTTAACATAATCTGGCTGATACTGAGATGGTGGCTCAGAGATATGGTCATTTAAGTTCATGAAACCCTTGTGCTGTGTGCTGAGGCACACACATGCTGAGGCACACACATGCTGAAACACACACATGCTGAAACACACACATGCTGAAGCACACACATGCTGAAACACACACACATGCTGAAACACACACACGCTGAAGCACACCTATGCTGAAGCACACACATGCTGAAACACATACATACTGAAGCACACACATGCTGAAGAACACACGTGCTGAAGCACACACGTGCTGACGCAGGTACATTCTCACTCCTAAGTGCTCTGACATCCCCAAAATGATGCCACGTGATGACTGAAAGCACACGGTTCTATGACTTAGTTCTGCTGTTTTGGTTTTTACAATGTGCTCCATCTTAATCTTTCACTGCTCTGGATTTTGCTGATTCCTCTTGTTGCAATATCAAATTAACAATTACTTAGCTTCAGTAGAGGTGGCCTTGCAACTACGCAAATAGTCACCTGTGTCTGGCAAAACCTACGTGGCTGAGTGGTGTGGAACAAACAGGAGCTGATGGCTTGGACTTACAACTCAGACTTGGGGCATCTGCTCACACCCTTCTAGAGCAACTGTAGATGGTGGCATTGTCTTCCAACTCAGGCATGGACCATCTGCCCACATCCTTCTATAGCAACTGTACATGTTCTTCCAAAGGAGCCATGGGACAGAGTGTTTTTCAGAACAGACCGAATCCATTTACTGTTTCAAATTTCTATAAACAGAGTATTAAGGAATTCAATCCCCAGAGCAATGCTATGGGTGTTGGCCTTAGTTTCATGGGAGTGTCTGCCAAACTCGCATATTTGTAGAGCTATTGGTTTATGTTGTTCTTTGCAGCTCTCAGAGAAGGAAGGACCACTGCGTGTGATCTTAGTTCACTTTAGGACTGGGTCTGGCTGGTGACAGGTACACATGATAAATGTTCCAGAAGGCTGACCTAATTTCCGTTGAAGAGAGTGTTTTGCTAAGAACATTCCCTCAAAGTGTCGGCTTGCAGCAGTCCCAAACCTGCCAGTGTCTGCTACCATTGCTTGGGAAATTTTACTTAGAGTGAAGTTAACTTTGCTGTGTTCACCAAATTTCTCCAGTATTAACTTTTGATGTATATAGGTTTTAAGCCTAATTTCAGATGTGCAATCATCAAAATGCTACTTGTGATAGTTTTTAGTTATTTGTATCTTTTCTTGTGTAGAAGTGTCTATAGGCCCAAATGATCACTTACTTTGCCATTCAAAAACTATGTTTGCAAGGTATTATTTATACATAGTAACGTAGGAGAAAAACCATGGATGTGAGACTCCTAGATTACACTGTTAAATTCTAACTTCTTTATCTGTAAAATGGCACTAATGGTGGTATCTATCACAGAAGGTTTGTTGTTAAGAATAATGATCTAGTAAATTTTAAATGTTTAGCAAATAACCTTGAGTATAGAATGTCACAGAGTGGTTCACATCATGAATCTTATAGATATTGTAATAGAAAAAAAACTAGTTACTTCTGTCCTTTTGACACAGACACTAAATATTCACATTTGTGCATAAATGAAAACATTGATAGTCTAATTTATTTGAGTAAATTTTGGGGTAAAATAAGATTACTTTCCAAAGCAAATAACACCAAATTTGCTGAAAACAAACCTCCTGATATATTTTACTGGCTTGTTTAAAAATAAAGGGATTCTAAGTTACTTTAAGTAGGTATAAATATAATCCCTAATATAATCTTATTTATTCATAAGTACATTACATATTTGTAACATTCAGTATAATTTATTTTTTAAATGGACATAGAGTGCATTTTTCTGACAGAAGACTATCTTTTTTCATGAGGAAAGAAAAACAACTTTCCCTTCCCTGGTTTCACTTTATTTTTTTAAGGATCTGATTTCCTGAAAAATCCTGTTGATATCTAAATATGTCCATCCATTTGCAATAGAAAATAGGTATTTATAAGCTGATCTCTAAAATATATTTCAAATAAAATCCATTTACATTTTTAAAAATGGGAAGCGCTTCTGATGGTTTGGGTAGGATATAAGTGATTATTATCATTAAGTGAGGGAAAAACTCATTTTTGTTAGGGCTCCACACTTCAGCTCTGCTCCATGCCTCAACATAAACAGGGAGCTGTCGGAAAGCCTCACTACAGATGGGGGTCTTGATTCCTCACAGCTCAAAATCAATGCTAAAAGAGCTTGGCTTTGAGGCAGGAGGATGATCGACATGCTTCACTTCACTGACTTTGATCACTGAAGCACTCTGGGATGCAGGCGGTCTCCTGGATTTTAGGGAGCAGAAACTTTGTTCTCACAGAATAGTCTGAGTCTCTCTCAGACTCAGCAGGAAGACAGCACGCTCACATTCTCAGAATTACCGCACCGCTTCTCATCAGGGCCATCAGCATTTTGAAGGGCATGGCTTCCAGAGTGTAGAAGGATCCTGTTCACTGCAGGATACAGCACCCCGACCCCTCCACCCCACACAGTGGTCTTCACCACTGACTGCTGGCATTTCCCTAGGAAACCCATGAAGGACCCTCTCCTTTTGACAACCCTTCCTCACCTCTAGTGGAGAAATGCCTCTTTCAGACCTCGTCATGTATTTAATACCGAATAATCTTATGGGACTATCTGAAACATTGAATTCAATGCTCCAATGCGACCTCTCAGAAGCCAGGCATTAAAACTCTACAGCTGCTACAGAAATCTGAAGTAATATGTAAAAATGGGAAGGATTTGAGCATTCTGCTCTCTACTTACAGCACAAAGATGCGGTAGAAATAAGACTGAACCTAGGACCCAAATGACCCCACGTCCCTAGTGCTAACAGAGGAGAGTGCCACTGTGGAAATGGAGCAGTCCAGGCTACCATAGCTACATGATGTCAATCAACCAACAAGTCCAATGATGGCCCAAGCTACTGTTGGTGCAGCATTGGTAACTCCTCCAGCTCTTTCTCAATGTTTGTTCTCTCTGGTTATTCTGAGACTCTAGAGAATACCTGTCATTTTCCTAACAGTAAAAAGTAAGGGCGGTTGCTCAGTGCCAAGTTGCATGAAGTCCTTCTGTCATATAGTTACAGTGGGCTATCTCTATTGTAATTGAACACCATTGTTCGATTTCTGTCCCTAACCCAAAGAAATCCAGAGATCACTGCAAGTTTGCAGAATAGTCTCAGATGAGGCAGGAACCCCTTGTATGTAATGCACATATGCATGTGTGAGTGCATGTGTTTAACTTCATTTACACCCTAAAATACCATCACATAGAAAGCACGTTCTAATCAGATGTAAACTGTCAAGGATACTTGAAATGTCGTTCACTACCATAGGAATTTTTGCCTCTAATCTTAGCAGCAGTGCTAGGAAGGACCGGAAATGTGGCTAACCCGAAGATAGAACTCTTCTGGCCACAGCTGGCAAAGTCAACATTATCCTGCAACTCATTTGCACACAGGTTAGTAGGGTCTGGGACTAATTTCTGGGGCTCCAATTACCACCCAAAGTGTTAGAAGCCAAATGTGGTTTCTTTTTCAAGGTCCTTTAAATATTTTCCTAAATTATTTTTTGACATCCTAATTCATTCATTCCATAGACACTTACGGATGCTAACCTGTGTGGCATACATAGGTGTTCAACTCAGAACAGAAACCAATAAACTGCACCCCCTCAGGTTAGTACCAAAACCTTTCCAGGCAGATGCAGTGAGGAACTTTTGATATTATTTCTCCATGTGGGTCATTTCAACTAGTTCAGAGCATTGTTTGCTTGAGAAATGATCAGCCTCAAGTCATAATTCTATGCGCTGATTACATAATTCCATGCGCTGATTACATAATTCCATGCACTGGGATATTTTTAATTGTATAGCTTATTATTCCCTTTATATAGGTATGGGTCTCACTCAGTTACCAACTTTGCGACCTGGAATAAGTGAACTGCACTTTCATTAATCTAGTTAGAATATTTGTTGCATCCCCCTTTGTTCTGGTTACCGAGGCAGGCATGAGGTTGTATATGCTGGGCCTTCAGGTACCTGCAGTCCAGTGGGAGGGAGGCCATCTGGGAGTGAGTATGGGGAAAGGTGCAGGGCTCTTAGGGAAGGTCAGGGAAGGCTCTCTGGAGGCTCAGTGGTGGCCTATACAGTGGACAAAGCCCTGCACTATTAGCCGCGCAAAGGTGAGAAGGGGTGACTCAGCTCTTCATGTGTGCACAAGTGAACAGAGAAAGGTGAGGGCTTCCCTCTTCTGAGTACTCGGAGCCTGATACTTATCTCTGCTTTGTCCTGTGCCATTCCCTCCTTCCTATGATAGCCTCGATTTTCAGTTAACAGAGTACAGCCTGCAGTCTTCAGACAAATATCTCAAGGTCATATAGACAGTGACTACCAAGCAGGATCTCCACTAAAGCAGTTCACTCTCAGCTATGGCACCATTCCCAAACTGTGTGAAGGGACACCAACTTCAGAGGCCCAAGCCTTGGAAAAGAATCAGAAGGTGAGGCTACAGGCAGGATGACAACACTCTCATCCCTGTGCATGCATACATGTCTGGTCTGGGCTACAGATAGTAGTTTTTTTGCTTTCCCACTCCAGTGATTGTTCTGCAAGAGAAACTTCAGCCTCTTAGCCCAAGACAATTTTATCCTTCACTATAACCTGTAGGAAAGCTATTCCTCCCCTCCAAGATCAGGAAACCTATAGTTTCTCACCGTAGTCACTATTCCTTAACAACACTTCCCCTTTCCAGTACAGCTGCTGTACTACATACAGCTTTATCTATCCTTACCACTGCTCAATTTACTATTTTTCTTCTCTAACGCACAAGATCAAAGCTATGTCATCTTAGTAGCAAACACTGAGAAAGAACCATAGAAAGTGGGGAAGGATTTTTTAAAAATCTATGGGTTTTTTTGTTGTTGTTGATTTATCTTTATTTGTAGTTTAGCATCAAAATGAGATTCTGAAGAAAATAAGCCTTCCTGTAAAAATGAAAAAAATTGCCAAGTGAACTTTTCCAGGTCAAAGTACTGGGGAGGTGTTTAGCAATGAATTACAGAAGGCTGCTAAGAACTGTGGTCTGGAAAGATGGCTCAGCCAGTAAAGTACACACTGCGCAAGCAGAGGAGGGAGTCTGGAACCCCAGAACCATGTAAGAAGTCAGAGTTGGGACAGGAGGATCCTTGGAACTTGAGGGCTAGTTGCTCTTGCCAAATCGGTCATCTCCAAGTTCAATGAGAGAGCTGGTCTCAGAAGATACACTGGACAACGACAGAGGAAGACACCTGAAGTCAACCTCTGGCCTCTACATGCCTGGACACCCACAACTATGGGTATACACAAATGTTCACACATGCTGCAATGTTGCATGTGTCCATGTACACACACACACACACACACACACACACACACACACACGAGAGAGAGAGAGAGAGAGAAAGAGAGAGAGAGAGATTGAGAGACAGAGAGAGACAGAGAGAGAGAAAGAGAGAGAGAGCAAAATTTAGAAACTCATTTGGGTTTTGAAATTAAAATTAAATTGGGAAATAAACCTAAAGAGGACCCTGGAGCCATACTGAATCACCATTTTGATCTGAGGGCCCTTGAGGGATGTGGACTTTTGCAATAGCTACCTGTGTACTCAAGATGAGGGAAAACACAAATTTCTCCCATTTCCAGAGCTTACCTCTTTGAACATTCCTTACCACCCAGAGAGCATACCCTTTATGCTGTGTATCCCACATGCCCAGGTGTATCATTACCAGATATAAGATCCATGGAGAGGGCAGATTATCACACAGAATGGGGAACACACAGTTGCTCACATCTTGGTGGCAATCCACCTTTAAGCAGAACCCTGAACCTTTCTTCTCCACTAGACAGAAAGACTCCCATGAGAGGGTGGGCAGCCCAGAACACCATGCAGACCTAGTACTGGGCACATATTCACAGCTCATTTTCACTGATGTAATAATTTTGGGCCTCAATCTCTTATTCTACATACAGAGTGAGGATTGCCTGAATTAATGCACAGTCTCCAGCACTGCCTGGCAAAGGCTCCACCTTCAAGTTCTGCTAGTGCTACTTCTGGGCTCCTCTGACTTCAACGGTGACTCCAAAGGGCTCTCATAAGAGAAGAGATGCTTTATTTTATAATACTGTACTGTCCACTGCGGAAGCTTACAACATCAAGCATCAACAGTTTGGTGTACACAGTTTGCGAATTTGAAAAGAACTTCATACATGTTTATGAAACAGTCAGCAAAACACTGATGTTACAATGTACACACACATGTACACACATACATGTACACACATACATGTACACACATACATGTACACACATACATGTACACACATACATACACACATATACATGTACACACACACAGCTTCTTTCAGGGGATCTTGGTGTGCTTTTTTCCATAGGCCATGTTTGGTAAGATCTGAATACAGTGTTTTGATTGTCACAACTGTGTGGGCATCCAGGGTAGGGTTCTTGACATTTAGTCAGAAGAGGTTAGGGAAACTGCTAAATATCTGTCAAGGCACAGGACAGTGACACAGAACAAAAACCCCTCACAATACAACATAGTGCTCAGAAGCACTGATCTTTCAACCCAACTCCAGCATGGTATATACTTATTAATTCACCCAACGAAACTTACCAAGGGCCTATAATTTAGCAGTGTCCTGTGAGAGCCCGAGCTATAGAATGAAAACTGCATAACTGCCTGCTGTAGTTTGCATAGGCGTGAGAGTAGGCTACTCCCCAGTGGGAGCCCCTGGTGTAGCAAGGGCCATGGAGCACAGAGAGGAAGCCCCCAGAACACCAGAGAGGAGAACCTCAAGCGGATTCTTCAAAGGTGCTTAGGAAATTCAGAGGTGCACAGCAAAGGAGAGAAGGGGAGGAAGAGAAGTGGGTAGGGGGAGGAGGGAGAGAAGACGGGGGGGGGGGGGGGGGGGGGGGGGGGGGGGGGGGGGGGGGGGGGGGGGGGGGGGGGGGGAGGAAGGGGAGGAGGAAAGAAGGGGCAGAAAACCAAAGTAAAGCAGGTAGCATTTTAGCTGGTGATGAGCAGAGATGGGACTTTGGGAAACACTAAGGAAGTTGAAGAGTCTGGTGTTCTCTCTGAACAGGAACATTAATGGCATGGGGTGTGGGGGTACTGCATAGGAGTGTGCTGGGCAGAAGACTTTGACGGCTCTCACCCACCTCCTTTCTCTCCCCCATGCTGAATGGAAGGAGCGTGTCCCCTCTCCAGGCACTCCGACCAGGGGAAAAGCCTCCATCGCACCACTTCTTGGTTTGAGCTTGGTTAAAGTATTAATGAGTTTCTGGCAAGCATTACATTTGCTGTACCATTTGCAGGCTCAGCCCATTCTCATCCAGTGGTCTCTTCTCACCGCAGCATCTTACGCTTTCAGCAATAGATTTGTTAAAGCCTGATACCACATCTACAGTAGCGAGACTGTGGCCACCAGCCCAATACACCAACGAGATTCCCCAAACACACACACACACACACACACACACACACACACACACACACACACACTACTGATTTGCCATTTCACCTGAGATCCCTCTTAACAGAGAAAGTCCAATAGGATTTGGTTTGCAAACAGTCTCTGTGATAGTAAAACTACCTAGGCATTCTTAAGTGTTTGAAGCCAATGTGTTTAAAAACAGACTTCCACGATACTACAAAGAAAAGCAGTGGTTGCTTCCACTTCATACACTCGTTTTATAAAATAGAAAATTAAGGGAAAAAAATCCCATCCTCCTAAAATTTACTTTTTAGTTTAATTTTACTCTTGAATTTTTCTCTTATTGAAAGTTATAGAAAGAGAGAGGGGGAACTCTGGGAAGATAAAAAGAATCAAAAAAGGAAAAAAAATCAGTTTTAGATTCGAGGATTGGGATAAGACAGCTCAACAGGTAAAGGTGCTTTTGGCCAAGCCCAGGGCCCTGAGTTCAATTCCTGGAACTCACACAGTAGAGATAACTGACTCCCACAAGTTGTCCTTGGTCGTTACACCTGATCCCACCTCCACATACACTAAATAAAGTGGTAAATTTGAAGGGTGGATCACTGCAGAAGGAGATAAAGATCAGCAATCCATAGGCCCTAATGCAGTACATTAAACTAGCAATCTCTCCCCAGTCCCCAGCGGCATGGCCCTCTGTTCAGATGGTTTCATGCAAAGCTGCATATTATTTAAAGATGTGCCGTCTTACGGGGCAGATAAATTTAGCAAAGGCTTGGTTGGTAAAATCGGTAACGAAACACAGCAAGATGTATACTTGTGTGTGTGTGTGTGTGTGTGTGTGTGTGTGTGTGTGTGTGTGTGTTGTGGTTCATGAAAGAACAAGATAGAGAAACTCTATAGGGTATTTCCAGAACTAGTAAACAGTTGGCCTCTATCCCTTTACAATCATGCAAATACAAATGGTTTCAGAGCTTGTCCCTGCAGGGCAGACTGTTAAATAGTGAGGTGGATTTCTTTAGTCTTGTTTAGAAATGAAACAAGGTGTGTACCTCAGCGCTGGTTCTCAGTTACTGCCTGACTGGGTCTAGGTCCATTTGGAAGGGAGTGCAGAAGCATCCTCGCAGGATGCCAGAATAAACATAGGAACACTGCAATGGCAAGGCAGAACCAGCAGTGGGATGGCTGTCTGAAGACTCACTGTGTGCTATCCAGCCGTGGGATGGCTGTCTGAAGACTCACTGTGTGCTTATATCAGACCTGTGAGCAGGACCCAGAGTCAATGAATGACTTTGTTGTTTCCTGAGAAATTGGAGGCAGAAAAGTTTAACTGATTTGCTTGAGTTCCTACAATTAATAAAGGGCAAGCCAGGCTGAACTCTTAACTGGTTCTAAGCTATCTTGACCCCCACAAACCACCAGAAACTGCTTCTTAGGCCCTCTTGACTTCCTTATAAAGGTAAATTTCCATAGTTGTCGCTATTATGAAACCACACTATGTTATAGTTCATCTTTATGTAAAAAAAAACAATATCGTAGCTGTATGAACCCATGCTGACCAAATGGTTCTCTTTCACATGCAGCCTCTGGACCCTGGATTACACACCCATCGTACTCATTTAAAAAAGTAAATCTTTGTTATTTCCTGTCGTGTCACAAATAATGAGGTCTCAGTGTTTTCCATTTTCAGTGACATTGATGATGAGTTCCTGTGGGATTTCCCTCACTTGTTTAATCTTTGGACTCAGCCACTAAAACGGCCAAGCATGCAAGAGCCTGGATCCATCACACTGTTAAAAGATCCTCACTGCCACCTGCTTCCCATCACCCATTTCTGAGATTTAAATGGAGAGAACCTGGCTGGCACTACATTTTTCCAGCTTAAAAATTGAAAGCCAGTAAATTCCAGGTGCTACTGCTAGGCTTCTGGGAGACGTGTCCCTGGTCAAGTTCAGCTCCAGAAGGGTTGCGATCTGTGGTAAGGGTGAATTCATTACCAGGAGGCGAGGTGATCTCACTTCTGCTGCCTGCGCTGATTGCTAGTCATGCTCTCTGTATCACCGCATCCCAGTTCCACAGGGAGCACTTGGCTTCTCACATAACAATAATAACAGCAACTTACACTTATAGGAAGACAAGACAGCCTATATTTCCCAATTCTTGACAAAGAATGGCTCCCAGATCTACTTGAGGTACATTAGATCTCATTGCAAAAGGCCCCAAGAAGGCAGGAGTCCTCAGAGATGCCTGTGAATGGATCACTGTGAAGGGTTCATGGAAGTTTAGCCTGATCACAAACATGACTCCATTGCTAGCCTGGTCATTCTGGAGAAATACTCCATAAAACCACAGAGAGGAGACAGCCATCTCTGGGTTCTACATTATCTCTCGTTGCTGATATCAGTGACTGGCAGTCATCATGGTTTAGAAGTATATCACATCTTGGCTTGCAGTGCTATCCTAATCCATTTAGGCTGCTATAGCAAACTATCATCAACTGAGTGGCTTCTAAACACCAACATTTATTATATGTACTTCTGGCATCTGGGATTCTGAATACACAATATCAACAGACTGGATATCCCTTGGCAGCACACTTCCTTAGATACAGTACCTTCTAGGCACATCCTTACAAGACAAAAAAGGTACCGAAGCTCTCTGGCTTCTGATTTAGGGGTTCTGCCCCCATGACCTCACCATATTCCTAAAGACCTCGCCTCCTAATAACATGCCATGGGACAAGGATTTGAACATGTGGACTTGGGGAGGGACACAGACATTTGGACACAGACACATCCATAATGTCCCACCGCGGCTTTTGTTTGTTTTGTTACTGCTTTTAGTCTGTTTTCCACTGAGCAATTCAGTACATTCTGGAATCCTCCAATTTGGACAGCTTAGCTATGGTAGAGGAAGGTAAACTGAATTAGAAAAGGATTTCCCTGGAGTCTAAGCCATAGCCGAACAGAGTAACTCCAACTTGGGCATACGGACCATTCTTCCTGTGGAAGCAGGCGTTTTCTAGCACCTGACATGCATGGCAGGGCAGTGCTTATGGGTACCTGGGTGTACTGATCCCACAGAAACTACTGCAGCATTGCAGCCCAGCATGCCTGCAGCATAAGTTTAAGAAGCAAGTGATTCTGGGGAGAACCTTCATAAGTAGGAGATACAAAGGCCAACCCCATTTTTTGGTACCTAGTTATGAACAGTGGCAGGTGCTAAAGCAGAAGTGGGTGAGTGAGTGAGTGAGTGAGTGAGTGAGTGAGTGAGTGAGTGAAAGCCTTCCAGAAGCAAAAACTGAGAAAACGTACAGCTCTCCGTGGAGCCCTAAGTTCTAGCAAAAAGGTAGGCAGGCAGAGACCTGGAGAACCGAGAGAGGCAAAGGGCTGACGGTGTGTCTCTGAAAACAGTCAGGGGAAAGACACTCTCTTGCTTTGGGAAGGTACTCCGGTTTGAGCTCCAGCCTCACCCTTTTAGAGCTAACCAGGTCTCAGAATAGGAGGGCAGGCTCTGGGGACATAATGGCTTTTCCATTTTATTCTGCCCTCAGAGGGTCAATTCACACAGGGTTGGGCATTGGGACATACACCAAAGGAAGTGTCATCCTCAAAGCTTACTGCAGCAGTTGGTGAGAAACGTCCGGCTTCCCAGCTTAGGTGCCTAGAGGTTCGGATAGGCACTGAGCCTTACAGTTCACCTGTCAGACACCATGGCCATGCACTTGGGGTTTCAATCCAACATCTCCATGCTCCTTGAGCCTCAAACATGCAGAGATCTAGTCTGGGAAGTCCGTGGCCATGCAGGGTACTACGGAGGCTGCTGGAGGTGCTCTCAGCCTGGTACCCCTCAGAGCACCTAATGCTTTATGCTTACCCTCCGCCCTAACGGAGCCTGAGAACTCTCCAATGTTCCATGTTTGCAGTCTTTCTCTTCCTGTGCATACCCCCACCCACCTTTTTTTTGGCCTTGAGTCATTATTTACTATCTTTCTTACTCTCTACGATATCATAATCTTGTTGTTTTGTTTTTATTCAACACAAAATTGTATATATTATTCAACACAAAATTGTATATATTATTCAACACAAAATTGTATATATTTATGGGGTACCTAGTATTTCTATATGAGCCATCAACATAGGTACTACCTTAAATAATATTTGTCATTCCTTTGTGAGGAAAAAATAAAGATTTGTTTTTATCTAGCTATTGTGAAACAATAAATTTTATAACATACAATCACCATGTTAGACAATAAAATGGTGGTCACAATTTTATTCAACTATAGCATATCTCTGTTTTCTAGTGGACTTCCTTCTCTCTTTCTTGTGTCCAGTATGCCTTTCAAGAGACACAACATTAGCTCTAAGTTGCTCCATAATATATACTTTTGTAAGCAGTGAATGTTGTGGAGAGAACTAGAAACTTAAAAAGCTGGTTCAATGCATTTTATTGTGATAATAATATTAATCAGATCTAATACTGGATAAAGCCTTCCCTGGTGTTGCCCGACACAAGCCCTGTTGTTAACCAAGCACCCCAAATTGCTTTCACATTCTGATGAATTTTGGAGACTGGGCAAAGCTAGCCAGCTACTAACTGGATGTCAAACTTGTCTCTTCTCACCACTTCCCCTGCTCTGTGTATCAGGAAGGAAGGTAGGAGGTGCAGCTTAGCATCTCATCATTTCTTCCTAAGAGACCGGACTGTGCTCAGGGAGGATCTGCATGTGCTGTGAAAGTAACTTCCTGGCACCAGTCACCTTTCCAGACCTCAGGATCAGAGACTGGGTCAAAAGCCAGGAAGTTGAAAGAAAATGGGTGGTCTCTTCCCATGTGACTTCTGCTGCCTCTCTCAAGCTGCTTCCCTCTCATACTCTGCCTTTAGGGGAATATGCCATGAGGTCACAGATTCCTAGGTGACTTTCCTTATAGTTCCATTAGCAAAGAAAAGATCCTGACTCTGAACTCCCTTTATTTTCCATAGTTTCCTCAAACTAGAATCTCCTTAAAAAGGAAAGGATTAACCACTGGGATTTTAGATTCACACAGCTAATGCTTAATCTTGGTCTCTGTCTCTCTGTCTCTGTCTCTCTGTCTCTGTCTCTCTGTGTATATATGTACGTACATATGTATGTGTTATGGTGATGGTGGGAATCAAACTCAGGATATTACATATACTACACATTTGCTCTACAGCCCCTCTGTGTTTGTCAAATAAACACAGCGCAGAGATAAAATTGAAAGTTGATGCTCTGTCTCCACAGTATATTTCCAGCAGCAGGAGAGCCTGTTTCTTCTAGGTTCAAATCCTGCAGATGGCATCTGTGCCACTGAGGGTACAAGCTGGTCTCATAGCAGTTTCTATGGTGTAACCCGTGATTCTTGGAAAATCCACAGCAATGATGGAGATTCTGACTTGGAAGCTGGGGCTCGTGCTCAGCAATAGGATTTCACAAATCTTCCAAGCCCTTTGGATACTGCTTTAGTCTGAGCTGACCCACTGGGTTCCCATTTCCTCACTCACCCTCCTCCTCCTCTTCCTCTTTCTCCTCCTCCTCCTTTTTCTCCTCCTCCTCCTTTTTCTCCTCCTCCTCCTCCTCTTTCTCTCCCTCCTCCTCTTTCTTCTCTTCCTTTCTCCTCCTCCTCCTCCTCTTTCTCTCCCTCCTCCTCTTTCTCCCCTTCCTCTTTCTCCTCACCCCTCCTCCTCCTCCTCTGTTGCTACCTTTAGTCCTGCACTAGTCTTCCCTCAGACATCAGCCAGCCCTAATCCATCAATGTCTTCAGGCTTTTGTTAAAATATCAACTTCTGAGAGAGACATTGATATCTGATTCATTTGAACAGAAACCCCAGTCACACTGATGATCTTTCTTTTGCAATTTTTCTCTACAGGATTGATCACTACTTGCTCTTTTGTATTTGTGATTTAATCTTCTGCATCAAGCAACAAGAATGTATGTTCTATAAAGGGCAGAGTTTAAGAAAATCCTGTAAAGCTAGAAAGCTATGTGCACAAAAAAGGTGTTTAAAGAATGTCTGAACTCCAAGTTTCTACCGCTTAGAAGCTATTGGGACCATATAAGATGTTTAATCTTTCTGGGCCTCAGTTTCTTCATCAATAAAAGAAATGATTACAAGAGATAAAAGCCAGACACAGCCCATTTAGCTATTCAGTTAATTGTATAAAATATAACCATCAGAATAGAGAAAAATAATTTCAATATCATTAAAAACAAATGAAGAGTGAAGATTTTAACCTTTAAAGGCGCTGTTGTTTTATATGCCTTGGAAGGGGCAGGAAAGACATACTTCTTTTGACGAACAGGTTGTTAGAACAAGAGATCTTTCCCTATGCTGAAATCATTTTCCCAAAAGGCAGTATTTTGATGAATTAAGAACAAAGAAATTACAAAC
This sequence comes from Mus minutoides, assembly GCA_902729485.2. Taxonomy (NCBI): domain Eukaryota; kingdom Metazoa; phylum Chordata; class Mammalia; order Rodentia; family Muridae; genus Mus; species Mus minutoides. The sequence continues at coordinate 8,260 of CACVCL010027516.1, read as the reverse complement.
ATATTGCTTAGTTATACTCCTCAAATAAAATACATATTGAATAGGAAACACATTGGAAAGTTAAGTTTGTTGATATTTTCCCCCACAATATCGTAATAAAATGTTTGGCAACAGCTAATAAAACTAATATGCAGCTGGGCTTCCCTGCCCTAAACTGACTTGCACTGATTACAAGATGGGTCACAAGGTCTGCGTGCTTCATTTTTGATGCATCCATTATAATTGTTACTATGGGTGAAGACTAAACACAAAAACTCAAACATCCTGTTAAGGACGGCCTTACCCAAGGCACACCACATGTTTTCTTTTCTGTCATTAGTCAAAGGGGGTTTACATACAAACAAGATTCTTAGAAACAACACTTTCACCAGGCAGTGCTGCCGACTGCCACTTAGTCCCTGTCCTGGAGCCTCCCAATTGCTCTCTCTGATGAAATAAATCTGACGCCGTACACTGAAATAATAGCTGTAGCTATAAATTAAGCATTCGGAGAACACAATGCTCTTCATACTGCTGTGCCTAACAGTGTCACATAAGAAATAGCTCACCAATTTGTCGACATCATTATTCCATATGGCCTCTGCTATGAGGAAAGTTTTTTTTTTTCCTAGGGAATTTATTGAGAGCATATGGGACTGGGTGAGGATTCAGGTGCCAGACCGCACTTCTTTGCCTTATGTGATGAGAGCAAGTGAAAGCCTCTACTCATTGCATGGGGATACTGCAATGGTCAAACACACACTTCCCCACCTCGTTATCGTTGTTGTCCTTCCTCCTACATCAAAACCATTGTAGTTCTAAGCAGCTGTAGAGCATCCAAGTTATGCCATGTGTGAGGAAAGTCCTCCCGCAGAGGAATGCTAATATGAGACTCAAAGGAAAGAAAGGTCCCCAGGTCAACAGTGGCTGAGAGCCAGCGTCCCAAGCACATGTTAGTACCTTTGGAAAGACCTGGTGAGGATAATGCCTAAGCTTCTGCTATCCTTCAAGACCCCCAAGCTCAGCTGAGTGTCATTACACATGCCTCTATCTCTGTGGGTTTGAGGTCAGCCAGGTCTACAGGGTAAGTTCCAGAACAGCCAGAGTTACATGGTGAGACGCTGTCTCAAAACAACAACATCAACAACAACAACAACAACAACAACCCAATCAACTATCCAAAAGCTGCCTGCAGATGAAACTCTGATGTCACTTAGTTTGAGGTGGGGGATTAAAACAGCATTTCCCCCCCCCCTCTCTCAAAAGGCTCTGCCTTCTAAATCTCATCTTCTTCTGGACAGTAGGCATCCTCCACTGATGGAGGGGTCCTCAAGCAACTCGAAGATTCCAGAGGGGATTCTGTAATAGGCTTCAAGCAGTCACGGGACACAGGTCTGTCCAACCCTGGTAAGAGTCTTTAATTCTTTACGGAGCACTTGTTTGGGGCAGATGAGGCCAGCATGGATTCAGTTCCTAGGAAGTAGCACTTCTTAAAGAAGCAGTTGCTGACTTTAAGATCTATCTCTAAGAAATATTTAGAATCTCTGAAGGCCATGGCTCCCCCACACCCACCAATGAGGCCTATATACCTTTGCTAATTTTATAAATTACTTGATGGATTAAAAGCAAGATACTTTTGTGACTCGCTCAGGATCGTGGGTAGCAAGTTGATCTCATTTGTTTCTGAGTGCCCAGTTTGTAGGCCCCAAGAGAAGCACCTTCACCCAGACTCCTGCACCTACTGCAGAAGCATGGACTGCTCCTATAGTCCTCAGTGTCCTTGTGCCAGAGTCCCATGAGAAATTCGTACTGGAATGGAGTGCCAGCGAAAGCTTCCGTCCCTGATGTACTGGTGTTTATTTTCTCACGGGTAATAGAAGCACATAATTAATCATGTATGTTTCTCTTTTTCCTTTGGCTGCCAGGAAATTCAGAACCAAACTTATAGCTTAATGTAATTAATCATGTACTACATAGCAGAGTTTTTTGTTCCAGCGCTCTCTCTGATTTTACTCATCTACTTAAATTAGTTTGTCAATTCTCATTTCACTTTGTTTCCCATTTTACTCTACATAGTTTTGTGAGTAATTAATCTTTGCAACAGTGAAGATTGGAGCATATATATATATATATATATATATATATATATATATATATATATTTAGAATATGTAAGATATATGCATATATGTATATACATATATATGTGTTCTATCTTCTGTGTGTATGTAATATTGATTAGAAAAGTTATAATTTTAGTAATGCACCTTCATGAGAAAGCACTGGATTATTCATTATACAAAATTATTTTAATGAGTTCAATCACTCTCTGGTGGTACACATTCAGAAATGGTCATGTTTAAAGGCACTTTCTATTATTCTTATTAATCAATGAGTACTTTTGGAATCTAATTTGTAAATAGTCATGTTCTTAAAACTTTTAGACTTGTGTCAATTTTTTTAAAAATTATATATGGTTAATTCTTACACATAAATGAAGTAGCATGTTTAAATAACAACTTGTTATACTCAGAAGCACACAAAAGTACAATATAAATTGTGTCTATTGTAAGTAGCATGTTTGAATAACAACTTGTTATACTCAGGGGAAGCCAAAAGTACAATATAAATTGTATCTATTATGGCTATGGAACACAGTATATAAAATTTGGTCTTGAGGATGAATTGTATCTCATCAGTAAGTGGGTTCACAACTATGGAAATAAAGGTAGGTAGGATGTGTGTATGTGCGTGCATGCACATGCTCGTGTGTTTGTGTGTGTGTGTTGCTGGAGACTGACCCCAAGACCCAAAACATTTAAGGAAGATCTCTTCCACTGAGCTACATCCCCACCCTCCCTGCCATGTATGAACGCCTATTCTTAGTTCATTTGCTTCTTGCTTCTTCAGTGTACTCCTGGACCAGAGGGGTTTGTAGCCTTTGAGACCTGATGAGTATTCTGCTCAGTTTGGAGCTACATGAGAATCCTAGAATGTTTGAAACTTTGCTCTTAAAAGGACAGGACTCGGGATCTCCTTTAAGATCACTCTTCCTATGAGCCAAGAGTTAAAATCTATGGGGTAAGAGGGATTCTTCGGGAAGGCTCTCACCTTTCTGATTCCAATAGAACTGTACCGTTCTCATAATCCAGGAAGCACAAATGAAGACATTAACCAGCTTACGTTCCAAACTAAGAGGAGGTTAAAAACACAGCTCATAAGAACAGCATGTGTATCTACCGTTCTGCCATCTAAACTTTGAGTCGCTGTACAAACAAGTCTATCTTGAGGAAACAGGCTGAGTAATTTTCCATTTGGACTGTCTGAGATTTCACCAGGCACTTCAGACTTACATAAGCCTGTGTTGCCAGATATTTTCCTTAAATTCATTATCTACAGTTTTCCCCATTAAGATTTCCCATGAACAAGAATGCTTTTCTGAAAGGCTGGACTTTAAGTGAAAGCTTTTCCTTTAGAGGCACCGAGATTAAATTAAGTAAAAAATTTAAAGAGGTAGTGACTTTTTTTTTGGCAAACATTTGTTAACATTCTTGTCTCATATTTGAAGATAGACTAATTTTTCAGACATGTGAGTCTTCACAAACGTCAAAAGAAAGCTCAAAAGATGGGGAAGGGAGGTTAAAATATGAACCAGTGTGAAGATCAAGACAAGACCACTGTCACTGTCACTATAGTGGCTCCAGGAAACATTAGACTCTTTAGTTTTTTTTAGCACCAGCGATTGAAAGAGGCTTTAGCAGCTACACTAAGTCAGAAAGAACCACCCCCTGTGAGCTTCTACAAATTACTGGATGCCATGGAGCAAATGCTAAGCAGTGTAGAGTGCTCTGCCATTCTAATAGCAGGATGGATAATAACGTGACGTTATCATTGCATTTAGTTATACATGTGTAGAGGAAAGCACAGGGGTACATGGTATGGTGCACCTGTGGAGGTCAGAGGACAGCTTTTGGCTACTGGTTCTCTCCTTCCATCTGGTGGGCCCCAGGGATTAAACTCTTCTCTTCAAGAGATGGCAGAAAGAACCTTCATGTCAATAATTAAAATAAATTTATTTCAGATGGTACTTCGGTATCAAAATATGTCCATTTACATGTATGTGCATGTATATGTGCGTGGTATATGTACGCAGGCAGGCTCACACACATGCCTGTTCACCTTATTTTTTGAGATACATTCTCTCACCATCCCTGGAGTTCACTAATTTGGTTAGAGCAGCTGTTCAGTAAGCTTCCAGAGACCCACTTGTCTCTGCCTTTGGAGCACTGGAGTACAGTCACACACCATTAAACCTGCCCTTTAGGGGGGAGCTTGGGATGCCACCTGAGTTCCCCATGTTTACGTGGAAGCCTTTTATGGACCAAGGCATCTCCAAAGCCCCTGCTGTTTCTTCTTTTTGTTTTGTATTTATTTATTGTTCTTAAGCACTATCTATATGCTGGAAAGTTTTTTTGGTGTTATTAAATTTAAAATGCTTAACAGCTATGTGGGTGGCACTATTTTTCTGTCTATGGAAGAGTCACCATGGATTAGAAAATACAAGTCGCTTCCCCAGTTTCGTAGCTAGTTGTGGCTGACCCAGGCATGAAGGCCAGTTTTCAGATTCCTGATCCAAGGCCCTTTCTAACAATGTTCTGACTGAATGACAAGAAGAGGCTATAACTGGGGCACAAACAGGTTCGAGTCCATCCACCCCTGAGATTGGCTGTGCTGCAAGCAGACACTCAAGAGACAAGACAAAAACATGAGCCCTGTCCTATGGAAGCCATGCCTTCTTAGAATGGGCTTGCTCTCCTCTGCACAATTTACAACGGTGGTTTTTAAGATCATCATGAACTTCCAGACCTCAGTGGTACTATTTTATTAATGTGAAACATGATTCTTCTTGGCTCCTCCACCTCCTTCTAGGTCGCTGAAATCTCACTTTCTTCTCTTATGAGCTGAAGCATTTTACCTTCTGCATTCTCAGAGCATCTTGTCTGTCTCCCCTGAATTAGTATATTTCCCCTGCATTTTTATTAGGTCTATATCTGCCCACTGCCTGTGGAGAAAGGATGGCTCTTAAAGACTCAATCTCATCCAAAACAGCTCAGCAGCACCCACGTATGTGTCTTTAATAAAAGATTTATGTAGAGTTAAAAGAAGAAACCCAGGTACTACTACTGCAGCATTTATATCCAAGAAAGAGCTGTTCCCAAAGGAGCTCATGAGCTCTGTGATCAGTCTTCTTTTTGAAAGGATTTTCCAGTCAGCCTATCTCCATTCCATGTAGGTAATGGAGCTATTTTTCTGTTTAGGAACCAGTGGTTTAAGTAATGTAAGCTATGGATCAGTGGTTTGCAATGATGGGGCTGATCGAAAGGCGATCACACTCAGCACTGCTAAGGTTAATGGCATTGCCTCTTATAGAGGAAATATAAAAGTGGAAGACAGGGAAGAAACCAATAAAAACATTTACACACATCTTTAATGGTATGCAGAGTAGAACCCACTTAAATGAATACCAACTAATGAAAACATCTTGAAAAGAGAGTGATTTTTAGAGAAACCTTTTATCTATGGGCTCTATATTTATAGAGAAAGCCTTTTAAATGAATATGGGATAAAAAAAGAATTAAATTGGTAATTGTTGTGATTCATTGTGGTTCACAGAGCTTTCATCAGGGCAGTGAAATAAATGAGCCATTTAACCAAGGAAGGCTCTTCTACCAACTTGCGTCATCGTGTAAGATGGCTAGGGAGTGTCCACAGAAGATATCATGGAGCAAGAACACTGCCTTATGAATGGCTTGGCATAGCTACTCTTGTGAGCCTTTATGTGAGCACACTTGAAGACATTTATGAGAAGGCGAGGTGAAAGAACTCAGTACAATCAGCAAAATGTATGGAAAGGAAAATATGCTCTATCTATCTATCTATCTATCTATCATCTATCTATCTATCTATCTATCTATCTATCTATCTATCTATCTATGATTACTACTCAAACTTTTTAAATCTGAGAAATAACTTGTGAGAGATCTAAATTCTATACTTGGTAGACTCTTCACTCTAGCATATTAAGAAGGCAGATACTGATGGCTACTTTTAGTGTCAGCAAATACAGGTGAGATTTGCTGGGATTAATGATGTTTTTAGGATTCCCAACATCTACTCTAATGTGGCCAGACAAAGAACAAGAATAACTAACTCAAGTCTGTTTTCTATCTGAGCTGCTCATTCTCCCCACAAAGAAAAGTCAAATAAAAGCTGTTTGAAAGTAGTGGATCCGGCACTCCTGATGTGTATATACTCATCCAAATAGGAAGTTTAAAAGCCTAAGAGTTCTAAGCAGTTTGAGGGTAAATGAACTCAAAGCCTGAAGCCACATAACGACACACAAATATATCCTGAAGATCCCTAGATGAATTCTGGGTAAATCGAAATATTGTTAGAAGTTAACGGCTTTATTTGTGCATTTCTTTTGGCTATTTGAGGTGACTTGGTGTGTCTGCATTTCAAACGTTATCTTAGAAATGTTAAAATATCCGATAAATTCAGACTAGAGATAGAGTGGGGCTGTGGGGGAGTGTGATTTTTTTGTTTGTTTCCTTTGGACTCTGTAGGCCTGGAGGGGAAATCATGTACCACATGGTACAGTGCATTCCACATAAGAGAGATGCATTCATTTCCCATGTAAGACCTTTGTAACTTTGTGTAACCTAAAAACTAGTATTGTTGTACTGGAAAAAAAATTATAAACCATATCTGCAGACTCCTAATAATTTTTGGAAGGGACATGAAAATAAAAGGATTCCTGGTTTCTAGGAATTATTTCAGTAGTTAGTTTATCTGTGGTTTGATTGTCTTATGCATTATCAGGTATTTTCTATGTTATACTTTTACCAAGTCCTTAAGAGAAGAGAAGAGTAAGAACTATCAGTAAACATTGTTTCGGGTGGGAACACTGGGGCGTAGAGAGGCCCAGTGCTCTTCCCCAGGTCAGTTAGAAGAAGGAGCAAAATCAGGTGTAAATGGTCCCAAGGCATGTCACAGCCTAGACTTCCCAGCCTCTCTTACCATGTCTCTGGCAAAGCTCACATTAGTGACTGATTTAACTCCTCCCACAAATATTCTCCTCCAGTAGGAAACCTATCAAACTCATCACATCTTCCAACTCTCCATGTTCTGTACCTCTGAAAGTCATGGAAAAGAGTAACAGAGAGGTGCCATTCCTATAAGTATGTTGACATGATACGAGATAGACATGGCCTGCTCTGTCAGATGCTCAAATCCAGCTCAGTGCTGCCTGCTGTTTCAGATATCTCCTTTTGCTTGGCTGAGTATTATGAGAACAAGGATCTATCTGTGTCAGTCATCTTTGCCACACGGCAATTTCTTCTCCTATACTTGGACTAGTGCTACCCATCTCAGCCTCATAGACATTTTTCTTCTGTCAGGGCAAAGCTCTGAGGAAAGACACTGGTTGTGGACAGAGAAGTGATGTGTAGACAATGAAGACTCTCAAATAAGAAGCCTGAAGTCTCACCAGGCCAGGCCGAGGCAACCCTATTCCTCCTTGACTGGCAGCCAACACTGCTGCAGGCCTTCAGACACATCCCTGCCACAGTGCAGCAAACAAAAACATATGCTGTTTGGCCAGCCACCGAAGTACTAGATAGAGTGTTGCACAGAGGAGATGGGCTGAGAACACATGCTCACAACAGAAGCCCACTGAATGTGGACAGCATCCATATGCTTTTAATCTTTATTGTTTCTTTTCTGTGTGTTTGACAAAGTCTCAGTATGTAGCTGAAGATTCAGAGTGGCCTCAAATGTATTCTCGTGCCTCAGCCTCCAGAGTAACTGGTTTCCAGGTAAACACACTCTTCCTGGCCATCATCTACAGCCTCGCCAACAGCAGACCTTTAGGAACTGTTTGTGCACTGGGCTACAAGGATATGACAGCCTTGCTTAGTTATGTGTTTATAGGAGAAATATACTGAGCCCTGGTAGTTAGGCACTACACTCAGGGAAACGGAGATAGGAAAGATGAAGTCTTTGCTCTCATGGGGTTTATCAGCCATGCAGATATTCCAAAAAGAACTGAACAAACACACTATTAAAAATGCAAAAGTGAGCTGGGCGTGGTGGCACATGCCTTTAATCCCAGCACTCGGGAGGCAGAGGCAGGCGGATTTCTGAGTTCGAGGCCAGCCTGGTCTACAAAGTGAGTTCCAGGACAGCCAGGGCTATACAGAGAAACCCTGTCTCGAAAAAAA